>RYYW01000137.1:106023-117181 GCA_013621005.1 Aeschynomene evenia | reverse complement strand
ACGTAGGACCAAATGAAACTCAATACACTCAATTAGGACAAAAATAGGCTCATTACATCATCCTTTGGTAATCTACAACATCCTAGTGACTAAAATGGACGAATTGACCAAAGTAAGACCAAATGATGCTCAATACACTCAATTAGGACCAAAATAGACTCATTACATCATCCTTTGGTAATCTACAACATCCTAGTGACTAAAATGAAAGAATTGACCAAAGTAAGACTAAATGAAGCACAATACACTCAATTAGGACCAAATAGGCTCATTACATCATCCTTTGGTTATCTACACCATCCTAGTGACTAAATGGAACAATTGACCAAAGTAAGACCAAATGAAGCTCAATACACTCAATTAGGACCAAAATAGGCTCATTACATCATCCTTTGGGAATCTACAACATCCTAGTGACTAAAATGGACGAATTGACCAAAGTAAGACCAAATGATGCTCAATACACTCAATTAGGACCAAAATAGACTCATTACATCATCCTTTGGTAATCTACAACTTCCTAGTTACTAAAATAGAGCCATTGACCAAAGTAGGACCAAATGAAGCTCAACACACTCAATTAGGACCAAAAAAGGCTCATTACATCATCCTTTGGTAATCTACAACATCCTAGTGACTAAAATGGACGAATTGACCAAAGTAAGACCAAATGATGCTCCATACACTCAATTAGGACCAAAATAGACTCATTACATCATCCTTTGGTAATCTACAACTTCCTAGTGACTAAAATAGAGCCATTGACCAAAGTAGGACCAAATGAAGCTCAACACACTCAATTAGGACCAAAATAGGCTCATTATATCATCCTTTGGTAATCTACAACATCCTAGTGACTAAAATGGACGAATTGACCAAAGTAAGACCAAATGAAGCTCAATACACTCAATTAGGACCAAAATAGACTCATTACATCATCCTTTGGTAATCTACAACATCCTAGTTACTAAAATAGAGCCATTGACCAAAGTAGGACCAAATGAAGCTCAACACACTCAATTAGGACCAAAAAAGGCTCATTACATCATCCTTTGGTAATCTACAACATCCTAGTGACTAAAATGGACGAATTGACCAAAGTAAGACCAAATGATGCTCCATACACTCAATTAGGACCAAAATAGACTCATTACATCATCCTTTGGTAATCTACAACTTCCTAGTGACTAAAATAGAGCCATTGAACAAAGTAGGACCAAATGAAGCTCAACACACTCAATTAGGACCAAAATAGGCTCATTACATCATCCTTTGGTAATCTACAACATCCTAGTGACTAAAATGGACGAATTGACCAAAGTAAGACCAAATGAAGCTCAATACACTCAATTAGGACCAAAATAGACTCATTACATCATCCTTTGGTAATCTACAACATCCTAGTGACTAAAATGAAAGAATTGACCAAAGTAAGACTAAATGAAGCACAATACACTCAATTAGGACCAAAATAGGCTCATTACATCATCCTTTGTTTATCTACAACATCCGAGTGACTAAAATGCAGCCATTGACCTACGTAGGACCAAATGAAACTCAATACACTCAATTAGGACCAAAATAGGCTCATTACATCATCCTTTGGTAATCTACAACATCCTAGTGACTAAAATGGACGAATTGACCAAAGTAAGACCAAATGATGCTCAATACACTCAATTAGGACCAAAATAGACTCATTACATCATCCTTTGGTAATCTACAACATCCTAGTGACTAAAATGAAAGAATTGACCAAAGTAAGACTAAATGAAGCACAATACACTCAATTAGAACCAAAATAGGCTCATTACATCATCCTTTGGTTATCTACAACATCCTAGTGACTAAAATGGAGCATTGACGAAAGTAAGACCAAATGAAGCTCAATACACTCAATCAGGACCAAAGTAGGCTCATTACATCATCCTTTGGTAATCTACAACATCCTAGTGACTAAAATGGAAGAATTGACCAAAGTAAGACCAAATGAAGCTCAATACACTGAATTAGGACCAAAATAAGCCCATTACATCATCCTTTGGTAATCTACAACATCCTAGTGACAAAAATGGAAGAATTCCCCAAAGTAAGATCAAATGAAGCTCAATACACTCAATAAGGACCAAAATAGGCTCATTACATCATCCTTTGGTTATCTACACCATCCTAGTGACTTAAATGGAACAATTGACCAAAGTAAGACCAAATGAAGCTCAATACACTCAATTAGGACCAAAAAAGGCTCATTACATCATTCTTTGGTTATCTACAATATCCTCGTGACTAAAATGTAGCCATTGACCAAAGTAAGACCAAATGAAGCTCAATACACTGAATTAGGACTAAAATAGGCTCATTACATCATCCTTTGGTAATCTACACCATCCTAGTGACTTAAATGGAAAAATTGACCAAAGTAAGACCAAATGAAGCTCAATACACTCAAATAGGAGCAAAAAAGGCTCATTACATCATCCTTTTGTTATCTACAACATCCTTGTGACTAAAATGGAGCCATTGACCAAAGTAAGAACAATTGAAGCTCAATACATTCAATTAGGACCAAAATAGGCTCATTACATCATCCTTTGGTAATCTATTACATCCTAGTGACTAAAATGGAAGAATTGACCAAAGTAAGACCAAATGAAGCTCAATACACTCAATTAGGACCAAAATAGGCGCATTACATCATCCTTTGGTAATCTACAACATCCTAGTGACAAAAATGGAAGAATTGACCAAAGTGAGATCAAATGAAGCTCAATACACTCAATAAGGACAAAAATAGGCTCATTACATCATCCTTTGGTTATCTACAACATCCTAGTGACTAAAATGGAAGAATTGACCAAAGTAAGACCAAATGAAGCTCAATACACTGAATTAGGACGAAAATAGGCCCATTACATCATCCTTTGGTAATCTACAACATCCTAGTGACTAAAATGGAAGAATTGACCAAAGTACGATCAAATGAAGCTCAATACACTCAATTAGGACCAAAATAGGCTCATTATATCATCCTTTGGTTATCTACAATATCCTTGTGACTAAAATGGAGCCATTGACTAAAGTAAGACCAAATGAAGCTCAATACACTCAATAAAGACCAAAATAGGCTCATTACATCATCCTTTGGTTATCTACAACATCCTAGTGACTAAAATTGAAGAATTGACCAAAGTAAGACCAAATGAAGCTCAATACACTGAATTAGGACGAAAATAGGCCCATTACATCATCCTTGGGTAATCTACAACATCCTAGTGACTAAAATGGAAGAATTGACCAAAGTGTGATCAAATGAAGCTCAATACACTCAATAAGAACCAAAATAGGCTCATTACATCATCCTTTGGTTATCTACACCATCCTAGTGACTTAAATGGAACAATTGACCAAAGTAAGACCAAATGAAGCTCAATACACTCAATTAGGACCAAAAAGGCTCATTACATCATTCTTTGGTTATCTACAATATCCTCGTGACTAAAATGGAGCCATTGACCAAAGTAAGACCAAATGAAGCTCAATACACTCAATTAGGACCAAAATAGGCTCATTACATCATCCTTTGGTAATCAACACTATCCTAGTGACTTAAATGGAAAAATTGACCAAAGTAAGACCAAATGAAGCTCAATACACTCAAATAGGAGCAAAAAAGGCTCATTACATCATCCTTTTGTTATCTACAACATCCTTGTGACTAAAATGGAGCCATTGACCAAAGTAAGAACAATTGAAGCTCAATACACTCAATTAGGACCAAAATAGGCTCATTACATCATCCTTTGGTAATCTATTACATCCTAGTGACTAAAATGGAAGAATTGACCAAAGTAAGACCAAATGAAGCTCAATACACTCAATTAGGACCAAAATAGGCGCATTACATCATCCTTTGGTAATCTACAACATCCTAGTGACAAAAATGGAAGAATTGACCAAAGTGAGATCAAATGAAGCTCAATACACTCAATAAGGACAAAAATAGGCTCATTACATCATCCTTTGGTTATCTACAACATCCTAGTGACTAAAATGGAAGAATTGACCAAAGTAAGACCAAATGAAGCTCAATACACTAAATTAGGACGAAAATAGGCCCATTACATCATCCTTTGGTAATCTACAACATCCTAGTGACTAAAATGGAAGAATTGACCAAAGTACGATCAAATGAAGCTCAATACACTCAATTAGGACCAAAATAGGCTCATTATATCATCCTTGGTTATCTACAATATCCTTGTGACTAAAATGGAGCCATTGACTAAAGTAAGACCAAATGAAGCTCAATACACTCAATAAAGACCAAAATAGGCTCATTACATCATCCTTTGGTTATCTACAACATCCTAGTGACTAAAATCGAAGAATTGACCAAAGTAAGACCAAATGAAGCTCAATACACTGAATTAGGACGAAAATAGGCCCATTACATCATCCTTGGGTAATCTACAACATCCTAGTGACTAAAATGGAAGAATTGACCAAAGTGTGATCAAATGAAGCTCAATACACTCAATAAGAACCAAAATAGGCTTATTACATCATCCTTTGGTTATCTACACCATCCTAGTGACTTAAATGGAACAATTGACCAAAGTAAGACCAAATGAAGCTCAACACACTCAATTAGGACCAAAAAAGGCTCATTACATCATTCTTTGGTTATCTACAACATCCTCGTGACTAAAATGGAGCCATTGACCAAAGTAAGACCAAATGAAGCTCAATACACTCAATTAGGACCAAAATAGGCTCATTACATCATCCTTTGGTAATCTACAACATCCTAGTGACTAAAATGGAAGAATTGACCAAAGTAAGTGAAAGTGTTTGTGTGCACGAGAAGGGGGGGTTGAATCGTGCAAGTTTTGAAAATTACCTTTTAAAACTTTTACTTAGAAAGCTGTTTTTACTCAGAAGGTGGATTTAAGAGCTTGCAGTGGAAATAGCTTTCTGAGAAGATTAAGTTTCTGAGAACTTAGTCTTTCTAAGAAAGTTCCTATCTGAGTAGTCTTAAGAAAATGACTTTGAGTTATGATCTTTTAAACGCTTTCTGATTTTAATTGGTAATGGTTTCACAAGACCTCTTAGTTAAAACCGTAGTTGAGTTTTTTTCTCAAAGCTTTATGCAATTAAAGAGTAAGAGAGAAAAGCTTAACACAAAGAGTTTTATACTGGTTCGGTTATAACCAACCTACTCCAGTCCTCAACCTTCAGTTGAGAGTTCTTAGATATTCTTCTTAATGTGCCTTCTCAGACAACACTGCCTTTACCAAGTAAAGGACTTCCACCACTTCACAACCTGAAGTGGATTTCTTTGCCTCACACTAGAGGACTTCCTTGCCTCACACTAGAGGACTTCCTTGCCTTAAACAATTAAGGACTTTGAACTTTGCCTCAAACACTAGAGGACTTAAAACTGCCTTCACACAAAGAAGGACTTAGCGTTTTTCGAAGGTTTGTTTTGATCGAAAACAACTACCAAGACTAAGTTACAAACCTAGTTTTACACTTAGTAGACTTCTAGAATTAACTTACAAATGTAAGAATTTACACCAATTAAGAACTAGAAGATTTTGCAAAGTTAGAAGAACAATTTCGTAAAATTGTCTTTCTGAGAAAGTTCTAAGTTTTCGCAAAATGATTTTCAATTCAACAGAGTTTTGGCACGTTTAATCAAGAATTTTAGCGCAAGAGTTTTCGTCACATTGCTCTGGAATTGAACTCATATATATAGGCATCAAGGAGCCGCGAAATTAGAGGCTTTCACTTTGCTTATGTGGCTGTGTCCTTTTCAGAACGGCTCCCTGCTACAGTCAGCGCAAAATGAGGAACTTTTTCAGAACTGCACAGTGCGCGTGTTCCACTTCCTTGGCTAGTTGTAGCGAGCTTTCTGAGTCTGTTTGCACTTCCTTGAGTCCAGACACTTGGTTGCTTCTGAGTCCAACCTTCTAAGAGTTGTACGGACTTCTGAGGCTAACCTTCTGAGGGAAGACCCTTCTGAGAAACTACTAGTCGCGAGGTCTTCTGAGACCCTTCTGAGACGACAGTGTTCTTTCCTCAGAAACATGTTTTCACCTTCTGCGCTTCTGAGATATCCTTTCTGATATCTTTGGCGCTATGCTTTTATCAATTGATCTCGAGGTTACTTGATGTTTTGTCTTGGTCTATGCTCATGGTATTGTAATAATTTATAGCTTTTCTGAGACACTTAGCGCACATATTAGCAAAACCTTAAGTAAAATTTTATACTTATGGCTTACCTTGTTATCATTAAAACTTTCATGACTCTAAGAGAATTATGCTTAATTCTCTCAGAAGGGTTCTGGAGCTTACAATCTCCCCCTTTTTGATGATAACAACTTAAGTCTTAAGATAATAATTTTGCTTAAGTTCAGAAGTGTTTCTGAGTAAGTTCATAACTTATTCAGAATTCTCTTTTTGCTTTCTTAGAACTAATTTAGCTTTCTGAGAGAAGGCTTCGTTATTTTCTTAGAAGGCTGAGATAATCAATAGTTCAAGTATGCAATGTATGATTACTGTTTGAGATTATCTATTTCATAGCATGTATTTCATGATAATGTATGTATGAGATTCAGAAATATCAAGCTAAGTAAATCAAGAGATGCCAAAAAGTAAATAATAAAAGATAAGCATAAGATGAGATGCCAAAGAAATGATTTTTCATTTATGGTCTTGTAAAGATACAAAAGATTTGGCTCCCCCTAAATTGTTGCTCCCCCTAAGTTCTAGCCTAGTGTTTACAATAGCCAATGTACAAAAATTTTATCATTTATCTACTCCCCCTTTGTTACATCAAAAAGGGTGGCTTAAGAAATAAACGCCATCATTGACTTAGAACTACTGCCTTCTGGCAATATAGCGTAGCAGCTGGCATATCTCCATGAGAATCTCGCTCTGAGTCGCATTCTGAGCGCATTCTGGAGGGAGGTCAGAGGCAGTGGACGGCTGTTGAGAAGATGAGGGTTGAGATGAAGGAGGACGAGAGACTTCAGCCTCAAGTACTTCATCGATTAAATCCCTTGTTTGATATTCAGGAGGTTCTTCTTCTTGGACAACTTTACCTTCGATAGCAGCAAGTTCAATGGAAGGCTGCCTTTGAGTGTCCTCAGAAACTAGAGTAAGATCTAGATCAGAGGGTTGCCGTGCTGATGGTTGCTCCATAGCACCAGAAGTCTGGGCATCGTCGGAGAGGTTGAAGGTTGATATTTGGCTATGCATGGCTTCAATGCACTTCAACTTCTCAGTTCGACCGAAGAAAGGCCGAAATTGCACAGAGGGTGGGGTGACTACCATCCTTCCCAGCTGAAAAGCCAGAACCAATCATTGAGTCCGTTATGGAGAAAGTGGGACCTTGTTTGATCAAAGGATGTAGGAGGAACCTCTTGTTATATCTTGAGGGAGGAACCTCTGGTTCCTTCTGAGAGTCCTTCTCAGATAGAGTTCCTTCTAAGGAACTGTGGGCAACAAATGCCTCAACTGCTGCAACTCCGGCAGCCATGGTAGCGTCAGCGCCCACCTCTGAGCTGAGCCCAGTGCTGGTGGTCCCTGGCACTACGTCATGTGTTGAGACATGAGTTTCCTCATGTTCCAAAGGGATCTCAGAAGAGAGGAGACCAACCTCAGAAGTTGGTTCAATTAAGCGTTCCTCATGCTGTAGTTGTTGTTGTTGTTGTTGCTGCATCGGAGCAGCTTCTGGAGTCTCAGAAGGTTGATCCAGTGCCTTCTGAACTTCACGCATCGTCTGAGCCAATGACTCAGCATTCACAGTGGCAACTTCAGTTGTGGTTGCTTCAGAAAGTTCCACATAGAAACCGCAGAGGGCTTCTTCTGGGCCTCTTTCTTGGAGCTTCCAGCATCTGGAGTGCGATGCTCAATGTGAAAGCGTGCCGCAATCTTCTTCCTCGGAAGAGGAATCAGCAACGTTTCCTCCATGCCCCTGAATGTCTTCTCTGGTGGGGGAGACATGTCCAGATGGGGAGGAGTGATGAGAAGCTTCTGCTTCTTCTTCAACAGCAGCAAGTAGCAGCAGCAGCGGTGGTGGCGAAGCAGTAGCAGTAACTGCTACAATTTCTTTACCCGTCGTCTTTGGCGGGCTCTGTTTCTTGGTGGTTTTTATCCCCACTCCTTTGTGAGTTTTTTCCCTGATATTTCAAGGAATGTAGGAGTTTAGTTTTAAATTTGGTGGGTTTAAAACCAGCAACAGAATCAGAAATAGGAATTGAAGTAGAAGAAGAGTGAAGAAATGAAGGTGGAGTTTTAGAGTTAGCTTTTACCAAACGACCACGTTTCTTTTTCCCTTCTGGTGGCACGTCTGGGACTTGGAGAGTGGGAGGTGCTTTCCTTTTTCTGGTCATGGGTTGCTCAGATGTTGTTTCTTCTGAGTCTTCAGCAGCCTCAACAACCGTAGGTGCCTTCTGAGGAGTCTTCTGAGCTTCCTCAGAAGCCATACTCCTTGTCACCCTTGTTGGAGAAGGATGAGTCACCTTTTTGCTTTTTCTTCTTCTTTTCTGAAGATCGGAAACCTTTTCCTTTCCTTTCTCAGCCTTAGAGGGCTGGATGGGACCAGCAGCTCCCTTAGAAGGCTTTGCTTCCTCCTTCTTCTTAGGTGCCCCCGTATCTGGTACCTTCTTCTTCTTGATGTTGTTGAAGGTGACCATGGAGAACTTACTGTGGTTGAAGACGTATTCATAGTCTTCAAGTGGGAAGGAGAAATGGTTGAGGATTCTGGTCAGAAGGCTTCCGTAAGGTAGACTTGTGAGAGCCCTCTTTGGATGAGCCTGGTGCATCATGTAGTTGAGCACCATCCTCCCAAATCTACTCTTTCCTTCTTCAGTAGGTGGTACAGCAGGCAGGCATCCATGGTGGTAACGTTCCCCATGTCTCCAATCCGAGGGAGAAGGGTGTGTTGCACAACGGAGAAGATGATTCTAGCCTCTTGCGTGAGATGAGGCACCTTTACTCCCTTGAGTGGTAGGCTGTGGCTACCAGTCAGAAGTGTCACGACTTCTTCTTCCGAGTCATCTACCTCCTTGACCCATTCTGGGTCGTCGGCGATGACAGCACCACCATTCAAGGTCTTGAAGACTTTGTTGATGTCAGAGGAGGAGAAGCGGATCTGTTGGTCACCAATTTTGCTCTTGACCCCTTTGTTGGTGAACCTTTCTATTTGCGAATAGAAAGCTCTTACCACATTTGGGTAGCACACGTCCTCGGAGCTCATCATGGCTGGCCATCCAGGTTGCTTGAGGAAGGTGAATTGGATTTCGTCCACCTGATTGTAGACATTGAGAGGCAATACCCTTCCCATGGCAAGATTCCGTGGGAGATAAGTCTTGTGGAATAGGGACTGCATTTCCTCATTGTCATAGAGAATATCTTCGGATATCTCATTGAGGTTGTTTCTCATTAAGCCCTTGATTTCTCCAGAGACGGCCATTTGAAAGAAAGGTTTTAAGTTTTGAGAAGGATAGAGAAGAACAAGAGAGAAACAGAGAGAGAGAGCAGATGAGGATTGGAAAGCGAGGAGAGGTTTTGGCAGAGTTTTGGTAAGTTTTTGAGCGTAAAGTGCTCAAATGAAACAATGCTATAAGTATTTATAGACATGGCTGATAACTAGCCGTTTCCTGCCACTTATCCAAAAGTTACCGTTGGTAACTAGTTTCTCGGAAGGTACCTTTCTGAGAGAGGTGGTCCTTCTGAGAAATCCTCCTTCTGAGAGATGTTTCAGAAGATCTCCTTTCTGAGAGATGAGTCTTCTGAGAACAAATTTTCTCAGATAGAGTTTTCCTACTTCTAGCTCAGAAGCTTAGTTCTATTGTTCGTCTCAGAGTCTAAACTAGGACTAAGGGGGGTTTCTAAGAGAGAGTTTTTTTTTTTTTAAATTTCAAAGCACTTAGAAACATCTTAGATTGAGAAATCCTTTCAGAACATTGAAACGATCCTCGGGTAAAGGCTTTGTAAATATATCTGAGATTTGATTCTCAGTATTTACAAATTTGAGTTCAATGTCGCCTTTTTGCACATGATCCCGAATAAAATGATGTTTTATATCAATGTGCTTGGATCGAGAATGCTGAATAGGATTCTTAGATAAGTTGATAGCACTTGTATTATCACAGAGGATAGGGATTTTGGTGTACCTTATTTGATAATCAAGTAGCTGATTCTTAATCCAGAGCATCTGAGAACAGCAGTTCGCAGCAGATACATATTCAGCTTCAGCAGTTGATAGGGCGATCGTATTTTTGCTTCTTGCAAGACCAAGTGATCAAGCATTTTCCAAAGAAGCAGCAGCACCCACTTGTGCTTTTGCGATCTATCCTATCTCCAGCGTAGTCGGCATCGCAGTAACCTACAACATCAGAAGAACACCTTTCTCGTACCAAAGACCAAGATTAGTAGTTCCACTTAAATATCGTAAAATTCGTTTAACCGCAGTCAAGTGTGATTGCTTGGGCTTAGATTGGAATCTAGCACATATCCCAACACTGAGTTGCTTTCTGAGACTTTCTCACCATCTTCATCCAAGTCAATTACTTGCGAGGGATGCATGGGAGTGCTCATGGGTTTGGCCTTATCCATCAGAAACTTCCTCAGAAGTTCCTTGGTATACTTCTCTTGATGAATAACTGTCCCTTCCGACTCTTGCTTGATTTGCAATCCTAGGAAGAATTTTAATTCTCCCATCATGCTCATCTCGAATTCACCTTGCATAAGCTTGGAGAATTCTTTGCAAAGGCATTCATTGGTTGCGCCAAATATTATGTCATCAACATAAATCTGGACAATCAAGAAGCCAGAGTCTTCTGAGAGCGTAAAAGAGTTGTGTCCACTTTCCCTCTTGAGAATCCGTTTTTAAGCAAGAAAGAGCTCAATCTATCGTACCAGCTCTTGGGGCTTGTTTCAAACCATAGAGAGCCTTTGTAAGCTTGAATACATGATTCGGGAATGCATCATTCACAAACCAGGAGGTTGTTTTACATAAACTTCCTCAGAAAGGTATCCATTCAAGAAGGCGGACTTAACGTCCATCTGATAGAGTTTGAAAACCTTATGTGCAGCAAAAGCTAGCAACATTCTGATAGCTTCCAATCTTGCGACTGGAGCAAAGTTT
>RYYW01000137.1:94448-105992 GCA_013621005.1 Aeschynomene evenia | reverse complement strand
CCTTGAGCAACCAATCTTGCCTTGTTTCTCACGACTTGACCGTTTTCATCAAGTTGTTTCGAAACACCCATTTAGTCCCAATGACACTCTTGCCCTTGGGTTTCTGAGTCAGTTTCCAAACTTGATTTCTCTCAAATTGGTCAAGTTCATCCTGCATGGCATTTACCCAGCTAGGATCATCTAACGCCTCTTCTATGGAATCTGGTTCAAGTTCAGAGACCATAGCAAGATTTGTATAGTTCCTTCTGGTTCTCACGCCACTTTCTGGATTGCCCAAGACTTCATTCTGAGAGATGTCTTCAAGTCTCTTGAGCCTCTGATCCCTTTAGGAGTAGGGTTCTGAGAACGAGATACAGAAGGTTCTCTTTCTGAGTCATCAGAAGCTTGTCCTTCTGAGAATCTAGGTTCCATTGTATTTGAAAAGTAGATTCTCTAGGTTCTGGAGCTTTGATGATGTTACTAGATTTTTCTTTAGATGAAGATGATTGTTCCATGGGTTGGAAGTCAGTCTCATCATCTATAAGAATTTTCCTTTTGGCTTTCTCAGAAGAGATGTTGAGTTTCTCAAATTCATCTTCTAAGTCAGCACCTTTCTGAGACAGGTCCTTACTAAGTTCTTTGAACTTAATATGGATTGTCTCTTCAACACATTACTCCTTTTGTTATATACTCTGTAAGCTTTAGAGGCTGAGGAGTATCCTAGGAAGTATCCATCATCGGACTTAGGATCAAACTTGGAGAGTTTGTCCTTTGTGTTGAGGATAAAACAAAAGAACCAAATATATGGAAATAAGAAATGTTTGGTATTTTATTCTTCCATAGCTCGTAAGGTGTCTTTTAAGAATTGGTCTTAGAAAGACTCGATTCTGAATGTAGCATGAAGTTTTACTGCTTTCAGCCAGAAACCTTTTGAAAGTCCACTTTCTAAGAGCATTGTTCTTGCCATCTCTTGAAGGCTTCGTTCTTTCTCTCAGCTACTCCATTTTGTTGAGGAGTTCTGGGAGAAGAAAACTCATGAGCAATGCCCAGATTTTCACAAGCTTTTCAAAAAGCATGATTCTCAAATTCACCACCATGATCTGATCTAATGGTATGAATGTGCGAATCCTTTTCTGTTGAAACTCTTTTCGCAAATGCTTTGAAATTCTCAAAAGTTTCTTCCTTAGAAGCTAGAAAGAAAACCCAAGTGAATCTGGAGTAATCATCCACTATGACAAGACCATAGCGTTTTCCAGAAAGGGAAGCTGTTCTGGTTGGTCCGAAGAGATCCATGTGGAGCAGTTCCAGTGGTTTCTGAGTAGAATACCACTTTTACTGGGAAAGGAAGCCTTGGTCTGTTTCCCTTTTTCACAGAAGTCGCAGGTTGCATCCTTCTGATACTTAATTCTGGGAAGGCCCTTTACAAGTTCTTTCTGAGAGAGTTCAGAAGAAGTCTCATATGGGCATGACCAAGTTTCTTATGCCATAGCCATTTGTCTTCTTGGACAGACAAGGCATTCCACGTTTTGATCCTTTAGATCATCCAGATGGATAACATAGATGTTACCCACACGTTTTCCTTCCAGAACGATCTTGTCAGTTGTGAGATTAATCACATGACAATATTTGGCATAAAACTCAACCTTTAAGCCTTTATCACAAAATTGACTAATGCTTAATAGATTGTGAGTTAAGCCATCGACCAAAAGTACATCTGAGATTTGGTGAGAGGAGTCCTTACAACATCTCGATTGCAGTGACTCTCCCTTTAGCGCCATCACCGAATCGCACTGTTCCGCCTTTCTTGGCTTGAGACTTCTGAACCAGTGCTTGCTTCCAGTCATGTGCCTTGAGCAGCCACTGTCAAGGTACCACTGCTCATCGTGGTGGTGGAGCAGCGCTTGATGATGCACCTGCAGTCACAAAGTTAACAGATTTAGGTACCCATTCTTTGTTGGGTCCTTGCTTGTTAGCTTTCTTGGACTTTTGCCTTCTTTTCTTAGAGAGGTCATGGTTTTGAGAGTCAGAGACCTTTTGTTTGCCCTTTTCAGAAGCACTTGCTTTCTGAGAAGTTTTTCCCTTCTGAGAGGGGATAGTCTTCTTAGAAGGCTTAGCTTTCTGAGTTTTCTTTTGAGCCTTCTGAGGCTTAGAGATTTTTCCTTTTTCCATCATAGGACATTTTTCAGAACCATGGCCACTCTTAAAACAAGCTATGCACGTGCGAGGTGATTTAGTTAAGGATGGATCAATATCATTTGGTTCGAAGATTTCTTCATAACCGAGTCACTCTTATCCTTGTAAGGTCTTTGACCACCAAGCAAGAGTGTCATCATTTTTTCACCTTTGACCATCTTAACCAAGTCAGAAGTGAGAAGCTCATTTGTCTTTTGTAATTCTATCAAAGCCAGTTCGGCTTTTCAACAGATACAGAAGACATTGTTTCTAAAGCTTGATAGAGGTTGTGGCTTTCAAGATATCTGTTTTTAAAGTCATCTCTTTCAAGCCTTAGGTTCTCTACTTCTTGAATTAGTCTAGCATTTTCAGCTTCTAAGGATTTAAAAGACTTTCTTAGTTTGCTGAAATTGTTAGCTAATTCGTTTGAGTCTCTCAGAAGCTCTTCATAGAGTTCTGAGATCTCATTGTATGAGTATGAGAGAGGAGGAGTGTTTGGTACCTCTTCTGACTCAGATTCTGTTTCCAGAATATAGTCAGTACCGGCCATGAAGCAGACATTAGCTTCCTCTTCACTTTCTGACTCAGAGTCTTCCTCTTCTGAGTCACTCCATGTAGCAGCCATTGCCTTCTTCTTCTTCTTGGGAATGAACTTCTTCTTTCCCTTGTTTTGAGGACACTCCGTTCTGAAGTGGCCCTTTTCTCCACAGCCAAAACATGTGGCATCAGAAGACTTTGACTTTCCTTTTCTAGGTGTGATCTCTTTGTCTTTGCTTGGTCTTCTCTTCCAAGCTTTCTTCATTTTCCTTACTAGAAGAGAGATGTCATCTTCATCGGAATCTGAGTTTTGATCGTTTTCAGATTCAGATATTTCTTCAGCCTTTAAGGCTTTGAAGTCTTTTTGATCTGACTTTTCAGAGCCAGAGCTTTCTGAGGTCTTGAGGATGAAGATGGTCCTCCAAGTAGTCCTTCAAGCTCAATCTCATGAGTTTTGAGTGAGCCAAACAATACATCTAAACCCAGCTGATTTAGATCCTTTGCTTCTTGGATTGCTGTCACTTTGGGCGCCACTTGGCAGAGAGGCTTCTGAGAATTTTCCTCACCATCTCAGCGTTGGAGTAGGTCTTTCCCAAGACCTTTAGCTGATTTATGATGTGGAGAAATCTTATTGACATGTTGTCAATAGTTTCCTCAGGTTGCATGCAGAAGGACTCGTACTTATGTACGAGCATTGATACCTTAGTTTCCTTGACTTCATCATTTCCTTCGTGCAGCATGTGTAATCTCTCCCAAATTTCTTGAGCGGTATCACACGACACAATCTTGTCGTATTCTACCTTGGGCAAGGCGCAGAGAAGAATGTATTTAGCTTTGAAGTTGAGTTGTATCTTCTCTTTCATCTCTTGAGTCCATTCATCCTTAGGGACTCGTCTTGTATAGGTTCTGAGTGTTGGAGGTGCGCTCCTGGCTCAGCGTCTGTTGCAACTACAGCATCCTCTGTAATTGTCTGCAGAGGCTGATAGTCTCCATTCTCGATCCTATCCCATAAGTCCAAACTGGTGTGCTTGATGAACAGCGTCATCCTGTCACGCCAGTAGTCGAAGCTGTCTCCGAAAAACATCGGAGGTCTGTTTATTGAGGCCCCATCTGATATGAATGCAGCTGGTGAGTTCATATTTCCCTTCGTGGATCTTTTTCCTTGACACTGCGAAGTGCTCAACCCCTTAAGGACCGAGCTCTGATGCCAATTGAAAGTGTATGTGTGCACGAGAAGGGGGGGGTTGAATCGTGCAAGTTTTAAAAATTGCTTGTTAAAACTTTTACTTAGAAAGCTGTTTGTACTCAGAAGGTATGATTAAGAGTTTGCAGCGGAAAATGCTTTCTGAGAAGATTAAGTTTCTGAGAACTTAGTCTTTCTAAGAAAGTTCCTTTCTGAGAGATTTTTAAGAAAACGACTTAAGATTTAAGTTTCTTAAAAGCTTTCTGATTTTGATCAATAAGGTTTTCAAAAGACCTCTTGATTAAAGTTGTGATAGAATTTTTCTCAAAGATTTGGACACGTAATGAGTTAGAGAGAAAAGCTTAACACAAGGGATTTTATACTGGTTCGGTTATAACCAACCTACTCCAGTCCTCAACCTTTAGTTGAGAGTTCTTAGATATTCTTCTTAATGTGCCTTCCCAGACAACACTGCCTTTACCACGTAAAGGACTTTCACCACTTCACAACCCGAAGTGGATTTCCTTGCCTCACACTAGAGGACTTCCTTGCCTTAAACAATTAAGGACTTCCTTGCCTCACAACAGAGGACTTCCTTGCCTCACAACAGAGGACTTCCTTGCCTCAAACACTAGAGGACTTAAAACTGCCTTCAAACAACGAAGGACTTAGCGTTTTTCAGAAAGTTTGTTTTGATCGAAAACAACTACCAGGACTAAGTTACAAACCTAGTTTTACACTTAGTAGACTTCTAGGATTAACTTACAAATGTAAGAATTTACACCAATTCAGAACTAGAAGATTTTGCAAAGTTAGAAAAACATTTCGTAAAAATTGTCTTTCTGAGAAAGTTCTAAGTTTTCGCAAAATGATTTTCAATTCAACAGAGTTTTGGCACGTTTAATCAAGAGTTTTAGTGCAAGAGTTTCTTCACATTGCTCTGGAATTGAACTCATATATATAGGCATCAAAGAGCCGCGAAATTAGAGGCTTTCACTTTGCTTATGTGGCTGTGTCCTTTTCAGAACGGCTCCCTGCTACAGTCAGCGCAAAATGAGGAACTTTTCAGAACTGCACAGTGCGCGTGTTCCCACTTCCTTGGCTAGTTGTAGCGAGCTTTCTGAGTCTGTTTGCACTTCCTTGAGTCCAGACACTTGGTTGCTTCTGAGTCCAACCTTCTAAGAGTTGTACGGACTTCTGAGGCTAACCTTCTGAGGGAAGACCCTTCTGAGAACTCCTAGTCGCGAGGTCTTCTGAGACCCTTCTGAGGCGACAGTGTTCTTTCCTCAGAAACATGTTTTCACCTTCTGCGCTTCTGAGATATCCTTTCTGATATCTTTGGCGCTATGCTTTTATCAATTCATCTCGAGGTTACTTGATGTTTTGTCTTGGTCTTTGCTCATGGCATTGCAATAATTTATAGCTTTTTGAGACACTTAGCGCACATATTAGCAAAACCTTAAGTAAAATTTTATACTTATGGCTTATCTTGTTATCATTAAAACTTTCATGACTCTAAGAGAATTTATGCTTAATTCTCTCAGAAGGGTTCTGGAGCTTACAGGCTCCATTTTAGTCACTAGGATGTTGTAGATAACCAAAGGATGTTGTAATGAGCCTATTTTGGTCCTTATTCAGTGTATTCAGCTTCATTTGGTCTTACTTTGGTGAATTCATCCATTTTAGTCACTAGAAAGGTGTTGGTAACCAAAGGATGATGTAATGAGCCTATTTTGGTCCTAATTGAGTGTATTGAGCTCTATTTGGTCTTACTTTGGTCAATTCATCCTTTTTAGTCACTAGAAAATTGTAGGTAACCAAAGGATGATGTAATGAGCCTATTTTGGTCCTAATTGAGTGTATTGAGCTGCATTTGGTCTTACTTTGGACAATGGCTCCTTTTAGTCACTAGGATGTTGTAGATAACCCAAGGATGATGTAATGAGCCTATTTTGGTCTTAATTGAGTGTATTGATCTTCATTTCGTCTTACTTTGGTCAATGGCTCCATTTTAGTCACTAGGATGTTGTAGATAACCAAAGGATGATGTAATGAGCCAATTTTGCTCCTAATTGAGTGTATTGAGCTTCATTATGTCTTAATTTGATCAATTCATCCATTTTAGTCACTAGGATGTGTGGATAACCAAAGGATGGTGTAATGAGCCTATTTTGGTCCTAATTGAGTGTATTGAGCTTCATTAGGTCTTACTTTGGTCAATGGCTCCTTTTTAATCACTAGGATGTTGTAGATAACCAAAGGATGATGTAATGAGTCTATTTTGGTCCTAATTGAGTGTATTGAGCTTCATTAGGTCTTACTTTGATCAATTCATCCATTTTAGTCACTAGAAAGGTGTAGGTAACCAAAGGATGATGTAATGAGCCTATTTTGGTCCTAATTGAGTGTATTGAGCTTCATTTGGGCTTACTTTGGTCAATGGCTCCATTTTAGTCACTAGGATGTTGTAGATAACCCAAGGATGATGTAATGAACATATTTTGGTCCTAATGAGTGTTTTGATCTTCATTTCGTCTTACTTTGGTCAATGGCTCCATTTTAGTCACTAGGATGTTGTAGATAACCAAAGGATGTTGTAATGAGCCTATTTTGGTCCTTATTCAGTGTATTCAACTTCATTTGGTCTTACTTTGGTCAATTCATCCATTTTAGTCACTAGAAAGGTGTAGGTAACCAAAGGATGATGTAATGAGCCTATTTTGGTCCTAATTGAGTGTATTGAGCTTCATTTGGGCTTACTTTGGTCAATGGCTCCATTTTAGTCACTAGGATGTTGTAGATAACCCAAGGATGATGTAATGAACATATTTTGGTCCTAATTGAGTGTTTTGATCTTCATTTCGTCTTACTTTGGTCAATGGCTCCATTTTAATCACTAGGATGTTGTAGATAACCAAAGGATGATGTAATGAGTCTATTTTGGTCCTAATTGAGTGTATTGAGCTTCATTAGGTCTTACTTTGATCAATTCATCCATTTTAGTCACTAGAAAGGTGTAGGTAACCAAAGGATGATGTAATGAGCCTATTTTGGTCCTAATTGAGTGTATTGAGCTTCATTTGGGCTTACTTTGGTCAATGGCTCCATTTTAGTCACTAGGATGTTGTAGATAACCCAAGGATGATGTAATGAACATATTTTTGGTCCTAATTGAGTGTTTTGATCTTCATTTCGTCTTACTTGGTCAATGGCTCCATTTTAGTCACTAGGATGTTGTAGATAACCAAAGGATGTTGTAATGAGCCTATTTTGGTCCTTATTCAGTGTATTCAGCTTCATTTGGTCTTACTTTGGTGAATTCATCCATTTTAGTCACTAGAAAGGTTGTTGGTAACCAAAGGATGATGTAATGAGCCTATTTTGGTCCTAATTGAGTGTATTGAGCTCTATTTGGTCTTACTTTGGTCAATTCATCCTTTTTAGTCACTAGAAAATTGTAGGTAACCAAAGGATGATGTAATGAGCCTATTTTGGTCCTAATTGAGTGTATTGAGCTGCATTTGGTCTTACTTTGGACAATGGCTCCATTTTAGTCACTAGGATGTTGTAGATAACCCAAGGATGATGTAATGAGCCTATTTTGGTCTTAATTGAGTGTATTGATCTTCATTTCGTCTTACTTTGGTCAATGGCTCCATTTTAGTCACTAGGATGTTGTAGATAACCAAAGGATGATGTAATGAGCCAATTTTGCTCCTAATTGAGTGTATTGAGCTTCATTATGTCTTAATTTGATCAATTCATCCATTTTAGTCACTAGGATGTTGTGGATAACCAAAGGATGGTGTAATGAGCCTATTTTGGTCCTAATTGAGTGTATTGAGCTTCATTAGGTCTTACTTTGGTCAATGGCTCCTTTTTAATCACTAGGATGTTGTAGATAACCAAAGGATGATGTAATGAGTCTATTTTGGTCCTAATTGAGTGTATTGAGCTTCATTAGGTCTTACTTTGATCAATTCATCCATTTTAGTCACTAGAAAGGTGTAGGTAACCAAAGGATGATGTAATGAGCCTATTTTGGTCCTAATTGAGTGTATTGAGCTTCATTTGGCTTACTTTGGTCAATGGCTCCATTTTAGTCACGAGGATGTTGTAGATAACCCAAGGATGATGTAATGAACATATTTTGGTCCTAATTGAGTGTTTTGATCTTCATTTCGTCTTACTTTGGTCAATGGCTCCATTTTAGTCACTAGGATGTTGTAGATAACCAAGGATGTTGTAATGAGCCTATTTTGGTCCTTATTCAGTGTATTCAACTTCATTTGGTCTTACTTTGGTCAATTCATCCATTTTAGTCACTAGAAAGGTGTTGGTAACCAAAGGATGATGTAATGAGCCTATTTTGGTCCTAATTGAGTGTATTGAGCTCTATTTGGTCTTACTTTGGTCAATTATCCTTTTTAGTCACTAGAAAATTGTAGGTAACCAAAGGATGATGTAATGAGCCTATTTTGGTCCTAATTGAGTGTATTGAGCTGCATTTGGTCTTACTTTGGACAATGGCTCCATTTTAGTCACTAGGATGTGTAGATAACCCAAGGATGATGTAATGAGCCTATTTTGGTCTTAATTGAGTGTATTGATCTTCATTTCGTCTTACTTTGGTCAATGGCTCCATTTTAGTCACTAGGATGTTGTAGATAACCAAAGGATGATGTAGTGAGCCTATTTTGGTCCTTATTCAGTGTATTGAGCTTCATTTGGTCTTACTTTGGTCAATGGCTCCATTTTAGTCACTAGGATGTTGTAGAAAACCAAAGGATGATGTAATAAGCCTATTTTGTTCTAATTGAGTGTATTGAGCTTCATTAGGTCTTTACTTTGGTCAATGACTCCATTTTAGTCACTAGGATGTTGTAGATAACCAAAGGATGATGTAATGAGCCTATTTTGGTCCTAATTGAGTGTATTCAGCTTCATTAGGTCTTACTTTTGGTCAATGGCTTCCTTTTTAATCACTAGGATGTTGTAGATAACCAAAGGATGATGTAATGAGCCTATTTTGATCCTAATTGAGTGTTTTGAGCTTCATTTCGTCTTACTTTGGTCAATGGCTCCATTTTAGTCACTAGGATGTTGTAGATAACCAAAGGATGATGTAATGAGCCTATTTTGTTCCTAATTGAGTGTATTGAGCTTCATTAGCTCTTTACTTTGGTCAATGACTCCATTTTAGTCACTAGGATGTTGTAGATAACCAAAGGATGATGTAATGAGCCTATTTTGGTCCTAATTGAGTGTATTGAGCTTCATTAGGTCTTACTTTGTCAATGGCACCATTTTAATCACTAGGATGTTGTAGATAACCAAAGGATGATGTAATGAGCCAATTTTGCTCCTAATTGAGTGTATTGAGCTTCATTTATGTTTAATTTGATCAATTCATCCATTTTAGTCACTAGGATGTTGTGGATAACCAAAGGATGGTTAATGAGCCTATTTTGGTCCTAATTGTGTGTATTGAGCTTCATTAGGTCTTACTTTGGTCAATGGCTCCTTTTTATCACTAGGATGTTGTAATAACCAAAGGATGATGTAATAAGCTTATTTTGGTCCTAATTGAGTGTATTGAGCTTCATTAGGTCTTACTTTGGTCAATAGCTCCATTTTAATCACTAGGATGTTGTAGATAACCAAAGGATGATGTAATGAGTCTATTTTGGTCCTAATTGAGTGTATTGAGGTTCATTAGGTCTTACTTTGATCAATTCATCCATTTTAGTCACTAGAAAATTGTAGGTAACCAAAGAATGATGAAATGAGCCTATTTCGGTCCTAATTGAGTGTATTGAGCTTCATTTGGGCTTACTTTGGTCAATGGCTCCATTTTAGTCACTATGATGTTGTAGATAACCAAAGGATGATGTGATGAGCCTATTTTGGTCCTAATTGAGTGTATTGAGCTTCATTAGGTCTTACTTTGGTCAACGGCTCCGTTTTAATCATTAGGATGTTGTAGATAAACACAGGATGATGTGACGAGCCTATTTTGGTCCTAATTGAGTGTATTGAGCTTCATTAGGTGTTACTTTGATCAATTCATCCATTTTAGTCACTAGAAAGGTGTAGGTAACCAAAGGATGATGTAATGAGCCAATTTTGCTCCTAATTGAGTGTATTGAGCTTCATTATGTCTTAATTTGATCAATTCATCCATTTTAGTCACTAGGATGTTGTGGATAACCAAAGGATGGTGTAATGAGCCTATTTTGGTCCTAATTGTGTGTATTGAGCTTCATTAGGTCTTACTTTGGTCAATGGCTCCTTTTTAATCACTATGATGTTGTAGATAACCAAAGGATGATGTAATGAGCCTATTTTGATCCTAATTGAGTGTATTGAGCTTCATTTCGTCTTACTTTGGTCAATGGCTCCATTTTAGTCACTAGGATGTTGTAGATAACCAAAGGATGATGTAATGAGCCTATTTTGGTCCTTATTCAGTGTATTCAGCTTCATTTGGTCTTTACTTTGGTCAATGACTCCATTTTAGTCACTAGGATGTTGTAGATAACCAAAGGATGGTGTAATGAGCCTATTTTGGTCCTAATTGAGTGTATTGAGCTTCATTAGATCTTACTTTGGTCAATGGCTCCTTTTTAATCACTAGGATGTTGTAAATAACCAAAGGATGATGTAATAAGCTTATTTTGGTCCTAATTGAGTGTATTGAGCTTCATTAGGTCTTACTTTTGTCAATGGGTCCATTTTAATCACTAGGATGTTGTAGATAACCAAAGGATGATGTAATGAGTCTATTTTGGTCCTAATTGAGTGTATTGAGGTTCATTAGGTCTTACTTTGATCAATTCATCCATTTTAGTCACTAGAAAATTGTATGTAACCAAAGGATGATGAAATGAGCCTATTTTGGTCCTAATTGAGTGTATTGAGCTTCATTTGGGCTTACTTTGGTCAATGGCTCCATTTTAGTCACTATGATGTTGTAGATAACCAAAGGATGATGTGATGAGCCTATTTTGGTCCTAATTGAGTGTATTGAGCTTCATTAGGTCTTACTTTGGTCAACGGCTCCGTTTTAATCATTAGGATGTTGTAGATAAACACAGGATGATGTGACGAGCCTATTTTGGTCCTAATTGAGTGTATTGAGCTTCATTAGGTGTTACTTTGATCAATTCATCCATTTTAGTCACTAGAAAGGTGTAGGTAACCAAAGGATGATGTAATGAGCCTATTTTGGTCCTTATTCAGTGTATTCAGCTTCATTTGGTCTTACTTTGGTCAATTCATCCATTTTGTCACTAGAAAGGTGTAGGTAACCAAAGGATGATGTAATGAGCCTATTTGGTCCTAATTGAGTGTATTGAGCTTCATTTGGTCTTACTTTGGACAATGGCTCCATTTTAGTCACTAGGATGTTGTAGATAACCCAAGGATGATGTAATGAGCCTATTTTGGTCTTAATTGAGTGTATTGATCTTCATTTCGTCTTACTTTGGTCAATGGCTCCATTTTAGTCACTAGGATGTTGTAGATAACCAAAGGATGAGGTAATGAGCCTATTTTGGTCCTTATTCAGTGTATTGAGCTTCATTTGGTCTTACTTTGGTCAATGGCTCCATTTTAGTCACTAGGATGTTGTAGATAAATAAAGGATGATGTAATAAGCCTATTTTGTTCCT
>RYYW01000137.1:78686-92170 GCA_013621005.1 Aeschynomene evenia | reverse complement strand
GTACTGATTGTTGATTGTTTACGTATTGTGTAACACTCCGATTTTCATTAAGTCCTAATCGAGGAAATTAAGGGTAATTGACCTTTGTTAGAATTTAATTAAGTTTGGGTGGATAAGTTTTTTTTAAGTAAATCATTATGTGTTATGTGATCTAAGTGTATGTATAAGTGTTATACGATCTATGTGTATTTACTACATGTTATGTGGCTTAAGTGTATAGGTATGTGTATGCATTGTATGTTATGTGAATTATGTGTTTATTCGTATGTTTTTATGATGGTTGAGGTTAGGGGTGATATGTAGAGGTTATAGCACGAGTCGGGACGTTTTAGAAGTGTTTTGGGGCTATTTTACAACCCAGTAATCGATTACAGAAGGCTGGTAATCGATTACACTGCACAGACTTTCGAATCTGTGCATTTTGACAGGCTGTAATCGATTACAAATTCGTGGTAATCGCTTACAGACTGTGCAGTAAGGGTTTTTAGTGCGTTTTAAGTTACGTATGAGCCCCACGATGACTCTAAACCATATATAACCGAGCCACCACGTGAGAAACCCTAATCCTCACTTCAGAAACACTCCAAACACTCTCTAATCCTTGTGCCTCCATTGTTCTTCCTCTCTCTCAAAAGCTCTCAAAGCCATAGCCACTCTACGTTAAGAAACACCACAAATACTCACCCAATCCCAAAAATAATTATATATTATTGATCCTCTTTACGAGCCGGACGTTTCTACCGATTGCTTTTCTCCGATAAGGGTCATCGTTGGTGTCGGGTCGTTCGTGAAGCTAGGGTTTCGTCTAGAACAAGGATTGTCTTCAAGAGGTAGGGGTTAGGCATTCTAAACGTTATGTAATTGCATGTATGTTGATAAGTTGATGATGTTTCGAATGTTGTTCGTTGTTTTCTCATTAGGATTCATGAAAGGGTTGATTTATGAAATTGGTTTTGAAAAATAAAGGGGTTTTACGAATTGAGAAGTGTTTTAAATGTATTTTTTTTGATTGATAATGGTATGACAATGTTTTCTATCGATTGGGACGATGTTAGATTCATATTTTGGCCAATGACTATTGAAAATCGTGTTTTGGAACTCTAGAATCGTATTCACGACTTCGTAATCGATTACACGGGTTCGTAATCGATTACAATGTCTGAAATCCCATCGCGAGAAAACGTTGTTCTCTGGTAATCGATTACAGAGCTGTGTAATCGATTACCAGCCCGTGTAATCGATTACGACTGTGCTGTTAGTGCGAAAATGAACTGTTTTGACCCTTTATGCACCCTAATGCGTTCTACAACCAATATAGATGATATGTATGAGTTATCTATGGTTTGTATACAAGTTAAATGTTGTTTGGACGATGATATGTTGATGTGTGTGATTGCATGAGATATGATGTTATGATGTTTATATGGATTATGTGTTGTATGTGTATGTTATGTGTTGTGAACTGAGACGTCACTGGTGGCGCATGTATATTGTTAAGATGTCACGGGGTGGTGCATAAACATTGTTGAGACGTCACCGGGTGGCGCGTAGTTAATAAAGACGTCACTTGGTGGCTCAAGAATACACAGTAGCCTTCGGCTTGTGATTGAGAGGCTCTAGGAGGGGGTTGGCATCCTCGGCGCTACAGGTCCTTCACTTGCAGTTGGTGAATATCCCCCTTTTCCCCATTTCGTTAGGATGAGCTCATGCCTAGGGGTCGGTGCAGCGGAGGTTACAGGAGGGTGGATAGGCCATAAGAGATAATAAAGAGATAAAAGTTATGAAAGTGTATTACAGTAAAGTTTGAGTAAACGTAGTATGATGTATGATTAAGTTTCCCTATATGATTAGATGGCACGTAGAGCACACACACAAATGACATGGTTAAGTATGATGTATAAATGATGTAAAATGAACAAGAGGCACTTAGGTAAGTCGTTATGGGAAAGATGGTTTTAGAACTTATAACTGAAATTGAATTCATTCATGCTACACCTATTTAGTTAATAAACCCGGAGCGACTCTCCTACTGAGTTACTTCCCAGTACTCACCCCACGTTTTTCCCCCATTTTAGATGATGAGATTCAGCAGGATACAGGAGCGGATGAGGAGCTCGCACAACTTTAGTTTCATGGAGTTCTTTTCGTTTCTAGTTTTATCAGTTTTCTGTTATTACGTTACGGATTACGTTTCTTTTGAATGTTAGCATTTATTTGTGTTTACTCTGAGTCCCGACATATGTTAGCCGACAAGTACTTATGTTGATGGATTGTATTAGTGGAGTCTTGTGGGTCTCGGTTGTAACACCCCGCTACTGAGGGGTGTCCGTGCGAAGGGCTCTATCCCAACGAACACGCTACTAGGGCATAACTTAAGGGCTAAACAAACATGCATAAACCAATGAAATAAACTGAATAACCGAAATAAATGAAATAACTGTTTAACTGATAATCATGTATCATATATATAACTGTATTAATCTGAAACATACATACTAGTTCAATATACTGAAACATAACTTAACTGAAAAGAATCCTACCTCTAAAGTCTGGAGCAAAACTATACATGATTGATTTGACTGTGAAACATAAACTAAACATAAACTAAACATAGACTGCTAAGACTCCGCGGAAAATGCGGAGCTCACCAAGGAAATCAACTGCAACCGACCTCTACTGGATCAACGGTTCCTCGTCTGCCTCCTGATCGAACTCTGAAACAAAATGCGGCGAGTGAGTCGCAAGCTCAGTGATGGGGTATCATGCATGTCATGCAACACATACTGTCATGTTATCAATCACATATACTTGTCCTATCTACGTAGCTGCACTTCTCTGACGACGGACGCGTACCGCCGGAGATATCCGCACTCGAGCCCCCGTACTGAACTGATAACTGATAAATGACGAAACACGAGCCGCCCTGCTGTAACTGATAACTGAGACTCTCTACCACTAGGGTGCGGTCATATGACGGAACACGAGCCGTCCTGTGATATGGACCTCTACAACCACGCAGGTGAGGCCGGTCACACTGTATCTGCATGTGGGGTGGGACTCGAGGCGCTTCGTGGCAGTATGTTGAAAGTGTATGTGTGCACGAGAAGGGGGGTTGAATCGTGCAAGTTTTAAAAATTACTTATTAAAACCTTTACTTAGAAAGCTGTTTTTACTCAGAAGGTAGATTTAAGAGTTTGCAGCGGAAATAGCTTTCTGAGAAGATTAAGTTTCTGAGAACTTAGTCTTTCTGAGAAAGTTCCTATCTGAGCAGTTTAAGAAAAACGACTTTAAGTTATAATCTTTTAAACGCTTTCTGATTTTAATCAGTAATGTTTTCACGAGACTCTTAATTAAATCGAAGTTAAGTTTTTCTCAAAGCTTTACGCAATTAAAGAGTAAGGAAGAAAAGCTTAACACAAAGAGTTTTATACTGGTTCGGTTATAACCAACCTACTCCAGTCCTCAACCTTCAGTTGAGAGTTCTTAGATATTTTTTCTTAATGTGCCTTCTCAGACAACACTGCCTTTACCAAGTAAAGGACTTCCACCACTTCACAACCCGAAGTGGATTTCCTTGCCTCACAATAGAGGACTTCCTTTCCTTAAACACTTAAGGACTTCCTTGCCTTAATCACTTAAGGACTTTGAACTTTGCCTCAAACACCAGAGGACTTAAAACTGCCTTCACACAAGAAGGACTTAGCGTTTTTCGAAGGTTTGATTTGATCGAAAACAACTACCAAGACTAAGTTACAAACCTAGTTTTACACTTAGTAGACTTCTAGAATTAACTTACAAATGTAAGAATTTACACCAATTCAGAACTAGAAGATTTTGCAAAGTTAGAAGAACAATTTCGTAAAAATTGTCTTTCTGAGAAAGTTCTAAGTTTTCGCAAAATGATTTTCAATTCAACAGAGTTTTGGCACGTTTAATCAATTTTTAGCGCAAGAGTTTCGTCACATTGCTCTGGAATTGAACTCATATATATAGGCATCAAAGAGCCGCGAAATAGAAGCTTTCACTTTGCTTATGTGGCTGTGTCCTTTTTCAGAACGGCTCCCTGCTACAGTCAGCGCAAAATGAGGAACTTTTCAGAACTGCACAGTGCGCGTGTTCCCACTTCCTTGGCTAGTTGTAGCGAGCTTTCTGAGACGCTTGCGCTCCTTGAGTCCACACTTGGTTGCTTCTGAGTCCAACCTTCTAAGAGTTGTACGGATTCTGAGGCTAACCTTCTGAGGGAAGACCCTTCTGAGAACTACTAGTCGCAAGGTCTTCTGAGACCTTCTGAGGCGACAGTGTTCTTTCCTCAGAAACATGTTTTCACCTTCTGCGCTTCTGAGACATCCTTTCTGATATCTTTTGCGCTATGATTTTATCAATTGATTTCAAGGCTACTTGATGTTTTGTCTTGGTCTTTGCTCATGGCATTGCAATAATTTAAAGCTTTCTGAGACACTTAGCGCACATATTAGCAAAACCTTAAGTAAAATTTTATACTTATGGCTTACCTTGTTATCATTAAAACTTTCATAACTCTAAGAGAATTATGCTTAATTCTCTCAGAAGGGTTCTGGAGCTTACAATCCCCCTTTTTGATGATAACAACTTAAGTCTTAAGATAATAATTTTGCTTAAGTTCAGAAGTGTTTCTGAGTAAGTTCATAACTTATTCAGAATGCACTTTTGCTTTCTTAGAACTAACTTAGCTTTCTGAGAGAAGGCTTCGTTATTTTCTTAGAAGGCTGTGATAATCAACAGTTCAAGTATGCAATGTATGATACTGTTTGAGATTATCAATTACATAGCATGTATTTCATGATAAATGTATGTATGAAATTCAGAAATACCAAGCTAAGTAAATCAAGAGATGCCAAAAAAATAAATAATAAAAGATAAGCATAAAATAGGTAAAACATGAGATGCCAAATAATGATTTTTCATTTATGGTTTTGTAAAGATACAAAATATTTGGCTCCCCCTAAGTTGTTGCTCCCCCTAAGTTCTAGCCTAGTGTTTACGATAGCCAATGTACAAAAATTTTATCATTTTATCTACTCCCCCTTTGTTACATCAAAAAGGGTGGCTAAGACATAAACGCCATCATTGACTTAGAACTACTGCTTCTGGCAATGTAGCGTAGCAGCTGGCATATCTCCATGAGAATCTCGCTCTGAGTCGCATTCTGAGCGCATTCTGGAGGGAGTTCAGAGGCAGTGGAAGGCTGTTGAGAAGATGAGGGTTGAGATGAAGGAGGACGAGAGACTTCAGCCTCAAGTACTTCATCGATTATATCCCTTGTTTGATATTCAGGAGGTTCTTCTTCTTGGACAGCTTTACCTTCAATAGCAGCAAGTTCAATGGAAGGCTGCCTTTGAGTGTCCTCAGAAACTAGAGCAAGGTCTAGATCAGAGGGTTGCCTAGCTGATGGTTGCTCCATAGCACCAGAAGTCTGAGCATCGTCGGAGAGGTTGAAGGTTGAGATCTGGCTATGCATGGCTTCAATGCACTTCAACTTCTCAGTTCGACCAAAGAAAGGCCGAAATTGCACAGAGGGTGGGGTGACTACCATCCTTCCCAGCTGAAAGCCGGAACCAATCATTGAGTCCGTATCGAGAAGGTGGGACCTTGTTGATCAAAGGATGTAGGAGGAACCTCTGTTATATCTGAGGAGGAACCTCTGGTTCCTTCTGAGAGTCCTTCTCAGATAGAGTTCCTTCTAAGGAACTGTGGGCAACAAATGCCTCAACTGCTGCAACTCCGGCAGCCATGGTAGCGTCAGCGCCCACCTCTGAGCTGAGCCCAGTGCTGGTGGTCCCTGGCACTACTTCATGTGTTGAGACATGAGTTTCCTCATGTTCCAAAGGGATCTCAGAGAGAGGAGACCAACCTCAGAAGTTGGTTCAATTAAGGCTTCCTCATGCTGTAGTTGTTGTTGTTGGTTGCATCTGAGCAGCTTCTGGAGTCTCAGAAGGTTGATCCAGTGCCTTCTGGACGTCAAGCATCGTCTGAGCCAATGACTCAGCATTCACAGTGGCAACTTCAGTTGTGGTTGCCTCAGAAAGTTCCACCATAGAAACCTCAGATGGCTTCTTCTGGGGCTCTTTCTTGGAGCTTCCAGCATCTGGAGATGCGCTCAATGCGAAAGCTTGCCGCATCTTCTTCTCGGAAGAGGAATCAGCAACATTTCCTCCATGCCCTGAATGTCTTCTCTGGTGGGGGAGACATTCCAGAGGGGGAGGAGTGATGAGAAGCTTCTGCTTCTTCTTCAACAGCAGCAGCAGTAGCAGCGGTGGTGGCAGCAGTAGCAGTAACTGCTACAATTTCTTTACCCGTCGCTTTGGCGGGCTCTGTTTCTTAGTGGTTTTTATCCCCACTCCTTTGTGAGACTTTCCCTGATATTTCAAGGAATGTAGGAGTTTAGTTTTAAATTTGGTGGGTTAAAACCCAACAGAATCAGAAACAGGAATTGAAGTAGAAGAAGATTTAAGAAATGAAGGTGGAGTTTTAGAGTAGCTTTTACCAAACGACCACGTTTCTTTTTCCCTTCTGGTGGCACGTCTGGGACTTGGAGAGTTGGAGGTGCTTTCCTTCTTTCTTGCTCAGATGTTGTTTCTTCTGAGTCTTCAGAGGTAAGTTAATGGAGAAGGAGGAAGCAAAGCCTTCTAAGGGAGCTGCTGGAGCCCTCTAAGGCTGAGAAAGGAAAGGAAAAGGTTTCCGATCCTTCAGAAAAGAAGAAGAAGAAGCAAAAGGTGACTCATCCCTCTCCAACAAGGGTGACCAGGAGTATGGCTTCTGAGGAAGCTCAGAAGACTCCTCAGAAGAAACCTGGTTGTTGAGGCTGCTGAAGACTCAGAAGAAACAACTTCTGAGCAACCCTGACCAGAAAAGGAAAGCACCTCCAACTCTCCAAGTCCCAGACGTGCCACCAGAAGGGAAAAAGAAACGTGGTCGTTTGGTAAAGCTTACTCTAAAACTCCACCTTCATTTCTTAAATCTTCTTCTACTTCAATTCCTGTTTCTGATTCTGTTGCTGGTTTTAAACCCACCAAATTTAAAACTAAACTCCTACATTCCTTGAAATATCAGGGAAAGACTCACAAAGGAGTGGGGATAAAAACCACTAAGAAACAGAGCCCGCCAAAGACGACGGGTAAAGAAATTGTAGCAGTTGCTGCTACTGCTGCCACCACCGCTACTACTGCTGCTGCTGCTGTTGAAGAAGAGCAGAAGCTTCTCATCACTCCTCCCCCTCTGGAATGTCTCCCCTACCAGAGAAGACATTCAGGGCATGGAGGAAATGTTGCTGATTCCTCTTAGAAGAAGAGGATGCAGCAAGCTTTCGCATTGAGCATCGCACTCCAGATGCTGGAAGCTCCAAGAAAGAGCCCCAAAGAAGCCATCTGAGGTTTCTATGGTGGAACTTTCTGAGGCAACCACAACTGAAGTTGCCACTGTGAATGCTGAGTCATTGGCTCAGACGATGCTTGACGTCCAGAAGGCACTGGATCAACCTTCTGAGACTCCAGAAGCTGCTCAGATGCAACCGCAACAACAACTACAGCATGAGGAAGCCTTAATTGAACCAACTTCTGAGGTTGGTCTCCTCTCTTCTGAGATCCCTTTTGGAACATGAGGAAACTCATGTCTCAACACATGAAGTAGTGCCAGGGACCACCAGCACTGGGCTCAGCTCAGAGGTGGGCGCTGACGCTACCATGGCTGCCGGAGTTGCAGCAGTTGAGGCATTTGTTGCCCACAGTTCCTTAGAAGGAACTCTATCTGAGAAGGACTCTCAGAAGGAACCAGAGGTTCCTCCTCTAGATATAACAGAGGTTCCTCCTACATCCTTTGATCAACAAGGTCCCACCTTCTCGATTACGGACTCAATGATTGGTTCCGGCTTTCAGCTGGGAAGGATGGTAGTCACCCCACCCTCTGTACAATTTCGGCCTTCTTTGGTCGAACTGAGAAGTTGAAGTGCATTGAAGCCATGCATAGCCAGATCTCAACCTTCAACCTCTCCGACGATGCTCAGACTTCTGGTGCTATGGAGCAACCATCAGCTAGGCAACCCTCTGATCTAGACCTTGCTCTAGTTTCTGAGGACACTCAAAGGCAGCCTTCCATTGAACTTGCTGCTATTGAAGGTAAAGCTGTCCAAGAAGAAGAACCTCCTGAATATCAAACAAGGGATATAATCGATGAGTACTTGAGGCTGAAGTCTCTCGTCCTCCTTCATCTCAACCCTCATCTTCTCAACAGCCTTCCACTGCCTCTGAACTCCCTCCAGAATGCGCTCAGAATGCGACTCAGAGCGAGATTCTCATGGAGATATGCCAGCTGCTACGCTACATTGCCAGAAGCAGTAGTTCTAAGTCAATGATGGCGTTTATGTCTTAGCCACCCTTTTTGATGTAACAAAGGGGGAGTAGATAAATGATGATAAAATTTTTGTACATTGGCTATCGTAAACACTAGGCTAGAACTTAGGGGGAGCAACAACTTAGGGGGAGCCAAATTTTGTATCTTTACAAAACCATAAATGAAAAATCATTATTTTGGCATCTCATGTTTTACCTATTTTATGCTTATCTTTTATTATTTATTTTTTGGCATCTCTTGATTTACTTAGCTTGGTATTTCTGAATTTCATACATACATTTATCATGAAATACATGCTATGTAATTGATAATCTCAAACAGTGATCATACATTGCATACTTGAACTGTTGATTATCACAGCCTTCTAAGAAAATAACGAAGCCTTCTCTCAGAAAGCTAAGTTAGTTCTAAGAAAGCAAAAGTGCATTCTGAATAAGTATGAACTTACTCAGAAACACTTCTGAACTTAAGCAAAATTATTATCTTAAGACTTAAGTTGTTATCATCAAAAAGGGGGAGATTGTAAGCTCCAGAACCCTTCTGAGAGAATTAAGCATAATTCTCTTAGAGTTATGAAAGTTTTAATGATAACAAGGTAAGCCATAAGTATAAAATTTTACTTAAGGTTTTGCTAATATGTGCGCTAAGTGTCTCAGAAAGCTTTAATTATTGCAATACCATGAGAAAAGACCAAGACAAAACATCAAGTAGCCTTGAAATCAATTGATAAAATCATAGCGCAAAGATATCAGAAAGGATGTCTCAGAAGCGCAGAAGGTGAAAACATGTTTCTGAGGAAAGAACACTGTCGCCTCAGAAGGGTCTCAGAAGACCTTGCGACTAGTAGTTCTCAGAAGGGTCTTCCCTCAGAAGGTTAGCCTCAGAAGTCCGTACAACTCTTAGAAGGTTGGACTCAGAAGCAACCAAGTGTCTGGACTCAAGGAGCGCAAGCAGTCTCAGAAAGCTCGCTACAACTAGCCAAGGAAGTGGGAACACGCGCACTGTGCAGTTCTGAAAAGTTCCTCATTTCGCGCTGACTGTAGCAGGGAGCCGTTCTGAAAAAGGACACAGCCACATAAGCAAAGTGAAAGCTTCTAATTTCGCGGCTTTGATGCCTATATATATGAGTTCAATTCCAGAGCAATGTGAAAAACTCTTGCGCAAAAACTCTTGATTAAACGTGCCAAAACTCTGTTGAATTGAAAATCATTTTGCGAAAACTTAGAACTTTCTCAGAAAGACAATTTTTACGAAATTGTTCTTCTAACTTTGCAAAATCTTCTAGTTCTGAATTGGTGTAAATTCTTACATTTGTAAGTTAATTCTAGAAGTCTACTAAGTGTAAAACTAGGTTTGTAACTTAGTCTTGGTAGTTGTTTTCGATCAAATCAAACCTTCGAAAAACGCTAAGTCCTTCTTTGTGTGAAGGCAGTTTTAAGTCCTCTGGTGTTTGAGGCAAAGTTCAAAGTCCTTAAGTGATTAAGGCAAGGAAGTCCTTAAGTGTTTAAGGAAAGGAAGTCCTCTATTGTGAGGCAAGGAAATCCACTTCGGGTTGTGAAGTGGTGGAAGTCCTTTACTTGGTAAAGGCAGTGTTGTCTGAGAAGGCACATTAAGAAAAATATCTAAGAACTCTCAACTGAAGGTTGAGGACTGGAGTAGGTTGGTTATAACCGAACCAGTATAAAACTCTTTGTGTTAAGCTTTTCTTCCTTACTCTTTAATTGCGTAAAGCTTTGAGAAAAACTTAACTTCGATTTTAATTAAGAAGTCTCGTGAAAACATTACTGATTAAAATCAGAAAGTTTAAAAGATTATAACTTAAAGTCGTTTTTCTTAAAACTGCTCAGATAGGAAAATTTCTCAGAAAGACTAAGTTCTCAGAAACTTAATCTTCTCATAAAGCTATTTCCGCTGCAAACTCTTAAATCTACCTTCTGAGTAAAAACAGCTTTCTAAGTAAAGGTTTTAATAAGTAATTTTTAAAACTTGCACGATTCAACCCCCCCTTCTCGTGCACACATACACTTTCAACATACTGCCACGAAGCGCCTCGAGTCCCCCCCACATGCAGATACAGTGTGACCGGCCTCACCTGCGTGGTTGTAGAGGTCCATATCACAGGACGGCTCGTGTTCCGTCATATGACCGCACCCTAGTGGTAGAGAGTCTCAGTTATCAGTTACAGCAGGGCGGCTCGTGTTTCGTCATTTATCAGTTATCAGTTCAGTACGGGGGCTCGAGTGCGGATATCTCCGGCGGTACGCGTCCGTCGTCAGAGAAGTGCAGCTACGTAGATAGGACAAGTATATGTGATTGATAACATGACAGTATGTGTTGCATGACATGCATGATACCCCATCACTGAGCTTGCGACTCACTCGCCGCATTTTGTTTCAGAGTTCGATCAGGAGGCAGACGAGGAACCGTTGATCCAGTAGAGGTCGGTTGCAGTTGATTTCCTTGGTGAGCTCCGCATTTTCCGCGGAGTCTTAGCAGTCTATGTTTAGTTTATGTTTAGTTTATGTTTCACAGTCAAATCAATCATGTATAGTTTTGCTCCAGACTTTAGAGGTAGGATTCTTTTATCAGTTAAGTTATGTTTCAGTATATTGAACTAGTATGTATGTTTCAGATTAATACAGTTATATATATGATACATGATTATCAGTTAAACAGTTATTTCATTTATTTCGGTTATTCAGTTTATTTCATTGGTTTATGCATGTTGTTTAGCCCTTAAGTTATGCCCTAGTAGCGTGTTCGTTGGGATAGAGCCCTTCGCACGGACACCCCTCAGTAGCGGGTGTTACAACCGAGACCCACAAGACTCCACTAATACAATCCATCAACATAAGTACTTGTCGGCTAACATATGTCGGGACTCAGAGTAAACACAAATAAATGCTAACATTCAAAAGAAACGTAATCCGTAACGTAATAACAGAAACTGATAAAACTAGAAACGAAAAGAACTCCATGAAACTAAAGTTGTGCGAGCTCCTCATCCGCTCCTGTATCCTGCTGAATCTCATCATCTAAAATGGGGGAAAAACGTGGGGTGAGTACTGGGAAGTAACTCAGTAGGAGAGTCGCTCCGGGTTTATTAACTAAATAGGTGTAGCATGAATGAATTCAATTTCAGTTATAAGTTCTAAAACCATCTTTCCCATAACGACTTACCTAAGTGCCTCTTGTTCATTTTACATCATTTATACATCATACTTAACCATGTCATTTGTGTGTGTGCTCTACGTGCCATCTAATCATATAGGGAAACTTAATCATACATCATACTACGTTTACTCAAACTTTACTGTAATACACTTTCATAACTTTATCTCTTTATTATCTCTTATGGCCTATCCACCCTCCTGTAACCTCCGCTGCACCGACCCCTAGGCATGAGCTCATCCTAACGAAATGGGGAAAAGGGGGATATTCCAACTGCAAGTGAAGGACCTGTAGCGCCGAGGATGCCAACCCCCTCCTAGAGCCTCTCAATCACAAGCCGAAGGCTACTGTGTATTCTTGAGCCACCAAGTGACGTCTTTATTAACTACGCGCCACCCGGTGACGTCTCAAACAATGTTTATGCACCACCCGTGACATCTTAACAATATACATGCGCCACCCAGTGACGTCTCAGTTCACAACACATAACATACACATACAACACATAATCCATATAAACATCTATTACATCATATATCTCATGCAATCAACACACATCAACATATCATCGTCCAAACAACATTTAACTTGTATACAAACCATAGATAACTCATACATATCATCTATATTGGTTGTAGAACGCATTAGGGTGCATAAAGGGTCAAAACAGTTCATTTTCGCACTAACAGCACAGTCGTAATCGATTACACGGGCTGGTAATCGATTACACAGCTCTGTAATCGATTACCAGAGAACAACGTTTTCTCGCGATTGGGATTTCAGACATTGTAATCGATTACGAACCCGTGTAATCGATTACGAAGTCGTGAAATACGATTCTAGAGTTCCAAAAACACGATTTTCAATAGTCATTGGCCAAAATATGAATCTAACATCGTCCCAATCGATAGAAAACATTGTCATACCATTATCAATCAAAAAATACATTTAAAACACTTCTCAATTCGTAAAACCCTTTATTTTTCAAAACCAATTTCATAAATCAACCCTTTCATGAATCCTAATGAGAAAAACAACGAACAACATTCGAAACATCATCAACTTATCAACATACATGCAATTACATAACGTTAGAATGCCTAACCCCTACCTCTTGAAGACAATCCTTGTTCTAGACGAAACCCTAGCTTCACGAACGACCCGACACCAACGATGACCCTTATCGGAGAAAAGCAATCGGTAGAAACGTCCGGCTCGTAAAGAGGATCAATAATATATAATTATTTTTGGGATTGGGTGAGTATTTGTGGGTTTCTTAACGTAGAGTGGCTATGGCTTTGAGAGCTTTTGAGAGAGAGGAAGAACAATGGAGGCACAAGGATTAGAGAGTGTTTGGAGTGTTTCTGAAGTGAGGATTAGGGTTTCTCACGTGGTGGCTCGGTTATATATGGTTTAGAGTCATCGTGGGGCTCATACGTAACTTAAAACGCACTAAAAACCCTACTGCACAGTCTGTAAGCGATTACCACGAATTTGTAATCGATTACAGCCTGTCAAAATGCACAGATTCGAAAGTCTGTGCAGTGTAATTTACCAGCCTTCTGTAATCGATTACTGGGTTTGTAAAATAGCCCCAAAACACTTCTAAAACGTCCCGACTCGTGCTATAACCTCTACATATCCCCTAACCTCAACCATCATAAAAAAACATACGAATAAACACATAATTCACATAACATACAATGCATACACATACCTATACACTTAAGCCACATAACATGTAGTAAATACACATAGATCGTATAACACTTATACATACACTTAGATCACATAAACATAATGATTTACTTAAAAAAACTTATCCACCCAAACTTAATTAAATTCTAACAAAGGTCAATTACCCTTAATTTCCCTCGATTAGGACTTAATGAAAATCGGAGTGTTACACAATACGTAAACAATCAACA
>RYYW01000137.1:53008-74788 GCA_013621005.1 Aeschynomene evenia | reverse complement strand
CCGAGGCTCACCGATTGTCGTTCCTCTGGTCTCGGACAAGCTCACCCATCGAATTACTGTGGGCCCACGGGTACTGAAGACCTTCAATTTTGACTCCCGAAGAGGATGAATTTTGAACGACAACGAAGGGATAAAGGAATTATTCACGCAATAATTCACAGGTGCGATCATACCAGCACTAATGCACCGGATCCCATCAGAACTCCGAAGTTAAGCGTGCTTGGGCGAGAGTAGTACTGGGATGGGTGACCTCCTGGGAAGTCCTCGTGTTGCACCTCTTTTGATCTTTTTCTTTTTTTTTTCCCAGTATTTTTTGTAATATCGCACCGGTCAACTGAAAGTCAACGGGGGTGCCCGAGGCTCACCGATTGTCGTTCCTCTGGTCTCGGACAAGCTCACCCATCGAATTACTGTGGGCCCCACGGGTACTGAAGACCTTCAATTTTGACTCCCGAGGAGGATGAATTTTGAACGACAACGAAGGGATAAAGGAATTATTCACGCAATAATTCACAGGTGCGATCATACCAGCACTAATGCACCGGATCCCATCAGAACTCCGAAGTTAAGCGTGCTTGGGCGAGAGTAGTACTGGGATGGGTGACCTCCTGGGAAGTCCTCGTGTTGCACCTCTTTTTTGATCTTTTCTTTTTTTTCCCAGTATTTTTTGTAATATCGCACCGGTCAACTGAAAGTCAACGGGGGTGCCCGAGGCTCACCGATTTCGTTCCTCTGGTCTCGGACAAGCTCACCCATCGAATTACTGTGGGCCCCACGGGTACTGAAGACCTTCAATTTTGACTCCCGAGGAGGATGAATTTTGAACGACAACGAAGGGATAAAGGAATTATTCACGCAATAATTCACAGGTGCGATCATACCAGCACTAATGCACCGGATCCCATCAGAACCGAAGTTAAGCGTGCTTGGGCGAGAGTAGTACTGGGATGGGTGACCTCCTGGGAAGTCCTCGTGTTGCACCTCTTTTTTGATCTTTTTTTTTTCCCAGTATTTTTTGTAATATCGCACCGGTCAACTGAAAGTCAACGGGGGTGCCCGAGGCTCACCGATTGCCGTTCCTCTGGTCTCGGACAAGCTCACCCATCGAATTACTGTGGCCCACGGGTACTGAAGACCTTCAATTTTGACTCCGAGGAGGATGAATTTTGAACGACAACGAAGGGATAAAGGAATTATTCACGCAATAATTCACAGGTGCGATCATACCAGCACTAATGCACCGGATCCCATCAGAACTCCGAAGTTAAGCGTGCTTGGGCGAGAGTAGTACTGGGATGGGTGACCTCCTGGGAAGTCCTCGTGTTGCACCTCTTTTTTGATCTTTTTCTTTTTTTCCCAGTATTTTTGTAATATCGCACCGGTCAACTGAAAGTCAACGGGGGTGCCCGAGGCTCACCGATTGCCGTTCCTCTGGTCTCGGACAAGCTCACCCATCGAATTACTGTGGGCCCCACGGGTACTGAAGACCTTCAATTTTGACTCCCGAAGAGGATGAATTTTTGAACGACAACGAAGGGATAAAGGAATTATTCACGCAATAATTCACAGGTGCGATCATACCAGCACTAATGCACCGGATCCCATCAGAACTCCGAAGTTAAGCGTGCTTGGGCGAGAGTAGTACTGGATGGGTGACCTCCTGGGAAGTCCTCGTGTTGCACCTCTTTTTTGATCTTTTTTTTTCCCGTATTTTTTGTAATATCGCACCGGTCAACTGAAAGTCAACGGGGTGCCCGAGGCTCACCGATTGCCGTTCCTCTGGTCTCGGACAAGCTCACCCATCGAATTACTGTGGGCCCCACGGGTACTGAAGACCTTCAATTTTGACTCCCGAGGAGGATGAATTTTGAACGACAACGAAGGGATAAAGGAATTATTCACGCAATAATTCACAGGTGCGATCATACCAGCACTAATGCACCGGATCCCATCAGAACTCCGAAGTTAAGCGTGCTTGGGCGAGAGTAGTACTGGGATGGGTGACCTCCTGGGAAGTCCTCGTGTTGCACCTCTTTTTTGATCTTTTCTTTTTTTTTCCCAGTATTTTTTGTAATATCGCACCGGTCAACTGAAAGTCAACGGGGGTGCCCGAGCTCACCGATTGTCGTTCCTCTGGTCTCGGACAAGCTCACCCATCGAATTACTGTGGGCCCCACGGGTACTGAAGACCTTCAATTTTGACTCCCGAAGAGGATGAATTTTGAACGACAACGAAGGGATAAAGGAATTATTCACGCAATAATTCACAGGTGCGATCATACCAGCACTAATGCACCGGATCCCATCAGAACTCCGAAGTTAAGCGTGCTTGGGCGAGAGTAGTACTGGGATGGGTGACCTCCTGGGAAGTCCTCGTGTTGCACCTCTTTTTGATCTTTTTTTTTTCCCAGTATTTTTTGTAATATCGCACCGGTCAACTGAAAGTCAACGGGGGTGCCCGAGGCTCACCGATTGCCGTTCCTCTGGTCTCGGACAAGCTCACCCATCGAATTACTGTGGGCCCCACGGGTACTGAAGACCTTCAATTTTGACTCCCGAGGAGGATGAATTTTGAACGACAACGAAGGGATAAAGGAATTATTCACGCAATAATTCACAGGTGCGATCATACCAGCACTAATGCACCGGATCCCATCAGAACTCCGAAGTTAAGCGTGCTTGGGCGAGAGTAGTACTGGGATGGGTGACCTCCTGGGAAGTCCTCGTGTTGCACCTCTTTTTTGATCTTTTTTTTTTTTCCCAGTATTTTTTGTAATATCGCACCGGTCAACTGAAAGTCAACGGGGGTGCCCGAGGCTCACCGATTGTCGTTCCTCTGGTCTCGGACAAGCTCACCCATCGAATTACTGTGGGCCCCACGGGTACTGAAGACCTTCAATTTTGACTCCCGAAGAGGATGAATTTTGAACGACAACGAAGGGATAAAGGAATTATTCACGCAATAATTCACAGGTGCGATCATACCAGCACTAATGCACCGGATCCCATCAGAACTCCGAAGTTAAGCGTGCTTGGGCGAGAGTAGTACTGGGATGGGTGACCTCCTGGGAAGTCTCGTGTTGCACCTCTTTTTTGATCTTTTTTTTTTTTTCCCAGTATTTTTTGTAATATCGCACCGGTCAACTGAAAGTCAACGGGGGTGCCCGAGGCTCACCGATTGTCGTTCCTCTGGTCTCGGACAAGCTCACCCATCGAATTACTGTGGGCCCCACGGGTACTGAAGACCTTCAATTTTGACTCCCGAAGAGGATGAATTTTGAACGACAACGAAGGGATAAAGGAATTATTCACGCAATAATTCACAGGTGCGATCATACCAGCACTAATGCACCGGATCCCATCAGAACTCCGAAGTTAAGCGTGCTTGGGCGAGAGTAGTACTGGATGGGTGACCTCCTGGGAAGTCCTCGTGTTGCACCTCTTTTTTGATCTTTTTTTTTTTTCCCAGTATTTTTTGTAATATCGCACCGGTCAACTGAAAGTCAACGGGGGTGCCCGAGGCTCACCGATTGCCGTTCCTCTGGTCTCGGACAAGCTCACCCATCGAATTACTGTGGGCCCCACGGGTACTGAAGACCTTCAATTTTGACTCCCGAGGAGGATGAATTTTGAACGACAACGAAGGGATAAAGGAATTATTCACGCAATAATTCACAGGTGCGATCATACCAGCACTAATGCACCGGATCCCATCAGAACTCCGAAGTTAAGCGTGCTTGGGCGAGAGTAGTACTGGGATGGGTGACCTCCTGGGAAGTCCTCGTGTTGCACCTCTTTTTTGATCTTTTTCTTTTTTTTCCCAGTATTTTTTGTAATATCGCACCGGTCAACTGAAAGTCAACGGGGGTGCCCGAGGCTCACCGATTGCCGTTCCTCTGGTCTCGGACAAGCTCACCCATCGAATTACTGTGGGCCCCACGGGTACTGAAGACCTTCAATTTTGACTCCCGAGGAGGATGAATTTTGAACGACAACGAAGGGATAAAGGAATTATTCACGCAATAATTCACAGGTGCGATCATACCAGCACTAATGCACCGGATCCCATCAGAACTCCGAAGTTAAGCGTGCTTGGGCGAGAGTAGTACTGGGATGGGTGACCTCCTGGGAAGTCCTCGTGTTGCACCTCTTTTTTGATCTTTTCTTTTTTTTCCCAGTATTTTTTGTAATATCGCACGGTCAACTGAAAGTCAACGGGGGTGCCCGAGGCTCACCGATTGCCGTTCCTCTGGTCTCGGACAAGCTCACCCATCGAATTACTGTGGGCCCACGGGTACTGAAGACCTTCAATTTTGACTCCGAGGAGGATGAATTTTGAACGACAACGAAGGGATAAAGGAATTATTCACGCAATAATTCACAGGTGCGATCATACCAGCACTAATGCACCGGATCCCATCAGAACTCCGAAGTTAAGCGTGCTTGGGCGAGAGTAGTACTGGGATGGGTGACCTCCTGGGAAGTCCTCGTGTTGCACCTCTTTTTTGATCTTTTCTTTTTTTTTTCCCAGTATTTTTGTAATATCGCACCGGTCAACTGAAAGTCAACGGGGGTGCCCGAGGCTCACCGATTGCCGTTCCTCTGGTCTCGGACAAGCTCACCCATCGAATTACTGTGGGCCCCACGGGTACTGAAGACCTTCAATTTTGACTCCCGAAGAGGATGAATTTTGAACGACAACGAAGGGATAAAGGAATTATTCACGCAATAATTCACAGGTGCGATCATACCAGCACTAATGCACCGGATCCCATCAGAACTCCGAAGTTAAGCGTGCTTGGGCGAGAGTAGTACTGGGATGGGTGACCTCCTGGGAAGTCCTCGTGTTGCACCTCTTTTTTGATCTTTTTTTTTTTTTTCCCAGTATTTTTTGTAATATCGCACCGGTCAACTGAAAGTCAACGGGGGCCCGAGGCTCACCGATTGTCGTTCCTCTGGTCTCGGACAAGCTCACCCATCGAATTACTGTGGGCCCCACGGGTACTGAAGACCTTCAATTTTGACTCCCGAGGAGGATGAATTTTGAACGACAACGAAGGGATAAAGGAATTATTCACGCAATAATTCACAGGTGCGATCATACCAGCACTAATGCACCGGATCCCATCAGAACCGAAGTTAAGCGTGCTTGGGCGAGAGTAGTACTGGGATGGGTGACCTCCTGGGAAGTCCTCGTGTTGCACCTCTTTTTTGATCTTTTTCTTTTTTTTTCCCAGTATTTTTTGTAATATCGCACCGGTCAACTGAAAGTCAACGGGGGTGCCCGAGGCTCACCGATTGTCGTTCCTCTGGTCTCGGACAAGCTCACCCATCGAATTACTGTGGGCCCCACGGGTACTGAAGACCTTCAATTTTGACTCCCGAGGAGGATGAATTTTGAACGACAACGAAGGGATAAAGGAATTATTCACGCAATAATTCACAGGTGCGATCATACCAGCACTAATGCACCGGATCCCATCAGAACTCCGAAGTTAAGCGTGCTTGGGCGAGAGTAGTACTGGGATGGGTGACCTCCTGGGAAGTCCTCGTGTTGCACCTCTTTTTTGATCTTTTCTTTTTTTTCCCAGTATTTTTTGTAATATCGCACCGGTCAACTGAAAGTCAACGGGGGTGCCCGAGGCTCACCGATTGTCGTTCCTCTGGTCTCGGACAAGCTCACCCATCGAATTACTGTGGGCCCACGGGTACTGAAGACCTTCAATTTTGACTCCCGAAGAGGATGAATTTGAACGACAACGAAGGGATAAAGGAATTATTCACGCAATAATTCACAGGTGCGATCATACCAGCACTAATGCACCGGATCCCATCAGAACTCCGAAGTTAAGCGTGCTTGGGCGAGAGTAGTACTGGGATGGGTGACCTCCTGGGAAGTCCTCGTGTTGCACCTCTTTTTTGATCTTTTTTTTTTTTCCAGTATTTTTGTAATATCGCACCGGTCAACTGAAAGTCAACGGGGGTGCCCGAGGCTCACCGATTGCCGTTCCTCTGGTCTCGGACAAGCTCACCCATCGAATTACTGTGGGCCCCACGGGTACTGAAGACCTTCAATTTTGACTCCCGAGGAGGATGAATTTTGAACGACAACGAAGGGATAAAGGAATTATTCACGCAATAATTCACAGGTGCGATCATACCAGCACTAATGCACCGGATCCCATCAGAACTCCGAAGTTAAGCGTGCTTGGGCGAGAGTAGTACTGGGATGGGTGACCTCCTGGGAAGTCCTCGTGTTGCACCTCTTTTTTGATCTTTTTCTTTTTTTTCCCAGTATTTTTTGTAATATCGCACCGGTCAACTGAAAGTCAACGGGGGTGCCCGAGGCTCACCGATTGTCGTTCCTCTGGTCTCGGACAAGCTCACCCATCGAATTACTGTGGCCCCACGGGTACTGAAGACCTTCAATTTTGACTCCGAGGAGGATGAATTTTGAACGACAACGAAGGGATAAAGGAATTATTCACGCAATAATTCACAGGTGCGATCATACCAGCACTAATGCACCGGATCCCATCAGAACTCCGAAGTTAAGCGTGCTTGGGCGAGAGTAGTACTGGGATGGGTGACCTCCTGGGAAGTCCTCGTGTTGCACCTCTTTTTTTGATCTTTTCTTTTTTTTTCCCAGTATTTTTGTAATATCGCACCGGTCAACTGAAAGTCAACGGGGGTGCCCGAGGCTCACCGATTGCCGTTCCTCTGGTCTCGGACAAGCTCACCCATCGAATTACTGTGGGCCCCACGGGTACTGAAGACCTTCAATTTTGACTCCCGAGGAGGATGAATTTTGAACGACAACGAAGGGATAAAGGAATTATTCACGCAATAATTCACAGGTGCGATCATACCAGCACTAATGCACCGGATCCCATCAGAACTCCGAAGTTAAGCGTGCTTGGGCGAGAGTAGTACTGGGATGGGTGACCTCCTGGGAAGTCCTCGTGTTGCACCTCTTTTTTGATCTTTTTCTTTTTTTTTTCCCAGTATTTTTTGTAATATCGCACCGGTCAACTGAAAGTCAACGGGGGTGCCCGAGGCTCACCGATTGTCGTTCCTCTGGTCTCGGACAAGCTCACCCATCGAATTACTGTGGGCCCCACGGGTACTGAAGACCTTCAATTTTGACTCCCGAGGAGGATGAATTTTGAACGACAACGAAGGGATAAAGGAATTATTCACGCAATAATTCACAGGTGCGATCATACCAGCACTAATGCACCGGATCCCATCAGAACTCCGAAGTTAAGCGTGCTTGGGCGAGAGTAGTACTGGGATGGGTGACCTCCTGGGAAGTCCTCGTGTTGCACCTCTTTTTTGATCTTTTTCTTTTTTTTCCCAGTATTTTTTGTAATATCGCACCGGTCAACTGAAAGTCAACGGGGGTGCCCGAGGCTCACCGATTGCCGTTCCTCTGGTCTCGGACAAGCTCACCCATCGAATTACTGTGGGCCCCACGGTACTGAAGACCTTCAATTTTGACTCCCGAGGAGGATGAATTTTGAACGACAACGAAGGGATAAAGGAATTATTCACGCAATAATTCACAGGTGCGATCATACCAGCACTAATGCACCGGATCCCATCAGAACTCCGAAGTTAAGCGTGCTTGGGCGAGAGTAGTACTGGGATGGGTGACCTCCTGGGAAGTCCTCGTGTTGCACCTCTTTTTTGATCTTTTTCTTTTTTTTTCCCAGTATTTTTTGTAATATCGCACCGGTCAACTGAAAGTCAACGGGGGTGCCCGAGGCTCACCGATTGTCGTTCCTCTGGTCTCGGACAAGCTCACCCATCGAATTACTGTGGGCCCCACGGGTACTGAAGACCTTCAATTTTGACTCCCGAGGAGGATGAATTTTGAACGACAACGAAGGGATAAAGGAATTATTCACGCAATAATTCACAGGTGCGATCATACCAGCACTAATGCACCGGATCCCATCAGAACTCCGAAGTTAAGCGTGCTTGGGCGAGAGTAGTACTGGGATGGGTGACCTCCTGGGAAGTCCTCGTGTTGCACCTCTTTTTGATCTTTTTTTTTTTCCCAGTCCCAGTATTTTTGTAATATCGCACCGGTCAACTGAAAGTCAACGGGGGTGCCCGAGGCTCACCGATTGCCGTTCCTCTGGTCTCGGACAAGCTCACCCATCGAATTACTGTGGGCCCCACGGGTACTGAAGACCTTCAATTTTGACTCCCGAGGAGGATGAATTTTGAACGACAACGAAGGGATAAAGGAATTATTCACGCAATAATTCACAGGTGCGATCATACCAGCACTAATGCACCGGATCCCATCAGAACTCCGAAGTTAAGCGTGCTTGGGCGAGAGTAGTACTGGGATGGGTGACCTCCTGGGAAGTCCTCGTGTTGCACCTCTTTTTTGATCTTTTTCTTTTTTTTTCCCAGTATTTTTTGTAATATCGCACCGGTCAACTGAAAGTCAACGGGGGTGCCCGAGGCTCACCGATTGCCGTTCCTCTGGTCTCGGACAAGCTCACCCATCGAATTACTGTGGGCCCCACGGGTACTGAAGACCTTCAATTTTGACTCCCGAGGAGGATGAATTTGAACGACAACGAAGGGATAAAGGAATTATTCACGCAATAATTCACAGGTGCGATCATACCAGCACTAATGCACCGGATCCCATCAGAACTCCGAAGTTAAGCGTGCTTGGGCGAGAGTAGTACTGGGATGGTGACCTCCTGGGAAGTCCTCGTGTTGCACCTCTTTTTTGATCTTTTTCTTTTTTTTTCCCAGTATTTTTGTAATATCGCACCGGTCAACTGAAAGTCAACGGGGGTGCCCGAGGCTCACCGATTGCCGTTCCTCTGGATCGCTTCACCCATCGAATTACTGTGGGCCCCACGGTACTGAAGACCTTCAATTTTGACCCCGAGGAGGATGAATTTTGAACGACAACGAAGGGATAAAGGAATTATTCACGCAATAATTCACAGGTGCGATCATACCAGCACTAATGCACCGGATCCCATCAGAACTCCGAAGTTAAGCGTGCTTGGGCGAGAGTAGTACTGGGATGGGTGACCTCCTGGGAAGTCCTCGTGTTGCACCTCTTTTTTGATCTTTTTCTTTTTTTTTTTCCCAGTATTTTTTGTAATATCGCACCGGTCAACTGAAAGTCAACGGGGGTGCCCGAGGCTCACCGATTGCCGTTCCTCTGGTCTCGGACAAGCTCACCCATCGAATTACTGGGCCCCACGGGTACTGAAGACCTTCAATTTTGACTCCCGAGGAGGATGAATTTTGAACGACAACGAAGGGATAAAGGAATTATTCACGCAATAATTCACAGGTGCGATCATACCAGCACTAATGCACCGGATCCCATCAGAACTCCGAAGTTAAGCGTGCTTGGGCGAGAGTAGTACTGGGATGGGTGACCTCCTGGGAAGTCCTCGTGTTGCACCTCTTTTTTGATCTTTTCTTTTTTTTTTTCCCAGTATTTTTTGTAATATCGCACCGGTCAACTGAAAGTCAACGGGGGTGCCCGAGGCTCACCGATTGCCGTTCCTGGTCTCGGACAAGCTCACCCATCGAATTACTGTGTGGGCCCCACGGGTACTGAAGACCTTCAATTTTGACTCCCGAGGAGGATGAATTTTGAACGACAACGAAGGGATAAAGGAATTATTCACGCAATAATTCACAGGTGCGATCATACCAGCACTAATGCACCGGATCCCATCAGAACTCCGAAGTTAAGCGTGCTTGGGCGAGTAGTACTGGGATGGGTGACCTCCTGGGAAGTCCTCGTGTTGCACCTCTTTTTTGATCTTTTTCTTTTTTTTTTCCCAGTATTTTTTGTAATATCGCACCGGTCAACTGAAAGTCAACGGGGGTGCCCGAGGCTCACCGATTGCCGTTCCTCTGGTCTCGGACAAGCTCACCCATCGAATTACTGTGGGCCCCACGGGTACTGAAGACCTTCAATTTTGACTCCCGAGGAGGATGAATTTTGAACGACAACGAAGGGATAAAGGAATTATTCACGCAATAATTCACAGGTGCGATCATACCAGCACTAATGCACCGGATCCCATCAGAACTCCGAAGTTAAGCGTGCTTGGGCGAGAGTAGTACTGGGATGGGTGACCTCCTGGGAAGTCCTCGTGTTGCACCTCTTTTTTGATCTTTTTCTTTTTTTTTTTTCCCAGTATTTTTTGTAATATCGCACCGGTCAACTGAAAGTCAACGGGGTGCCCGAGGCTCACCGATTGCCGTTCCTCTGGTCTCGGACAAGCTCACCCATCGAATTACTGTGGGCCCCACGGGTACTGAAGACCTTCAATTTTGACTCCCGAGGAGGATGAATTTTGAACGACAACGAAGGGATAAAGGAATTATTCACGCAATAATTCACAGGTGCGATCATACCAGCACTAATGCACCGGATCCCATCAGAACTCCGAAGTTAAGCGTGCTTGGGCGAGAGTAGTACTGGGATGGGTGACCTCCTGGGAAGTCCTCGTGTTGCACCTCTTTTTTGATCTTTTTCTTTTTTTTTTTCCCAGTATTTTTGTAATATCGCACCGGTCAACTGAAAGTCAACGGGGGTGCCGAGGCCGAGCCGTTCCTCTGGTCTCGGACAAGCTCACCCATCGAATTACTGTGGGCCCCACGGGTACTGAAGACCTTCAATTTTGACTCCCGAGGAGGATGAATTTTGAACGACAACGAAGGGATAAAGGAATTATTCACGCAATAATTCACAGGTGCGATCATACCAGCACTAATGCACCGGATCCCATCAGAACTCCGAGTTAAGCGTGCTTGGGCGAGAGTAGTACTGGGATGGGTGACCTCCTGGGAAGTCCTCGTGTTGCACCTCTTTTTGATCTTTTCTTTTTTTTTCCCAGTATTTTTGTAATATCGCACCGGTCAACTGAAAGTCAACGGGGGTGCCCGAGGCTCACCGATTGCCGTTCCTCTGGTCTCGGACAAGCTCACCCATCGAATTACTGTGGGCCCCACGGGTACTGAAGACCTTCAATTTTGACTCCCGAGGAGGATGAATTTTGAACGACAACGAAGGGATAAAGAATTATTCACGCAATAATTCACAGGTGCGATCATACCAGCACTAATGCACCGGATCCCATCAGAACTCCGAAGTTAAGCGTGCTTGGGCGAGAGTAGTACTGGGATGGGTGACCTCCTGGGAAGTCCTCGTGTTGCACCTCTTTTTGATCTTTTTCTTTTTTTTTTTCCCAGTATTTTTTGTAATATCGCACCGGTCAACTGAAAGTCAACGGGGGTGCCCGAGGCTCACCGATTGCCGTTCCTCTGGTCTCGGACAAGCTCACCCATCGAATTACTGTGGGCCCCACGGGTACTGAAGACCTTCAATTTTGACTCCCGAGGAGGATGAATTTTGAACGACAACGAAGGATAAAGGAATTATTCACGCAATAATTCACAGGTGCGATCATACCAGCACTAATGCACCGGATCCCATCAGAACTCCGAAGTTAAGCGTGCTTGGGCGAGAGTAGTACTGGGATGGGTGACCTCCTGGGAAGTCCTCGTGTTGCACCTCTTTTTTGATCTTTTTCTTTTTTTTTTCCCAGTATTTTTTGTAATATCGCACCGGTCAACTGAAAGTCAAACGGGGGTGCCGACACCGTTCCTCTGGTCTCGGACAAGCTCACCCATCGAATTACTGTGGGCCCCACGGGTACTGAAGACCTTCAATTTTGACTCCCGAGGAGGATGAATTTTGAACGACAACGAAGGGATAAAGGAATTATTCACGCAATAATTCACAGGTGCGATCATACCAGCACTAATGCACCGGATCCCATCAGAACTCCGAAGTTAAGCGTGCTTGGGCGAGAGTAGTACTGGGATGGGTGACCTCCTGGGAAGTCCTCGTGTTGCACCTCTTTTTTGATCTTTTTTTTTTTTTTCCCAGTATTTTTTGTAATATCGCACCGGTCAACTGAAAGTCAACGGGGGTGCCCGAGGCTCACCGATTGCCGTTCCTCTGGTCTCGGACAAGCTCACCCATCGAATTACTGTGGGCCCCACGGGTACTGAAGACCTTCAATTTTGACTCCCGAGGAGGATGAATTTTGAACGACAACGAAGGGATAAAGGAATTATTCACGCAATAATTCACAGGTGCGATCATACCAGCACTAATGCACCGGATCCCATCAGAACTCCGAAGTTAAGCGTGCTTGGGCGAGAGTAGTACTGGGATGGGTGACCTCCTGGGAAGTCCTCGTGTTGCACCTCTTTTTGATCTTTTTCTTTTTTTTCCCAGTATTTTTGTAATATCGCACCGGTCAACTGAAAGTCAACGGGGTCCGAGGCTCACGAGGCTCACCATCGAATTAGGGGGTCTCGGACAAGTCGTACTGAAGACCTTCAATTTTGACTCCCGAGGAGGATGAATTTGAACGACAACGAAGGGATAAAGGAATTATTCACGCAATAATTCACAGGTGCGATCATACCAGCACTAATGCACCGGATCCCATCAGAACTCCGAAGTTAAGCGTGCTTGGGCGAGAGTAGTACTGGGATGGGTGACCTCCTGGGAAGTCCTCGTGTTGCACCTCTTTTTGATCTTTTTCTTTTTTTTTCCCAGTATTTTTTGTAATATCGCACCGGTCAACTGAAAGTCAACGGGGGTGCCCGAGGCTCACCGATTGCCGTTCCTCTGGTCTCGGACAAGCTCACCCATCGAATTACTGTGGGCCCACGGGTACTGAAGACCTTCAATTTTGACTCCCGAGGAGGATGAATTTTGAACGACAACGAAGGGATAAAGGAATTATTCACGCAATAATTCACAGGTGCGATCATACCAGCACTAATGCACCGGATCCCATCAGAACTCCGAAGTTAAGCGTGCTTGGGCGAGAGTAGTACTGGGATGGGTGACCTCCTGGGAAGTCCTCGTGTTGCACCTCTTTTTGATCTTTTTCTTTTTTTTTCCCAGTATTTTTTGTAATATCGCACCAACTGAAAGTCAACGGGGGTGCCCGAGGCTCACCGATTGCCGTTCCTCTGGTCTCGGACAAGCTCACCCATCGAATTACTGTGGGCCCCACGGGTACTGAAGACCTTCAATTTGACTCCCGAGGAGGATGAATTTTGAACGACAACGAAGGGATAAAGGAATTATTCACGCAATAATTCACAGGTGCGATCATACCAGCACTAATGCACCGGATCCCATCAGAACTCCGAAGTTAAGCGTGCTTGGGCGAGAGTAGTACTGGGATGGGTGACCTCCTGGGAAGTCCTCGTGTTGCACCTCTTTTTTGATCTTTTTCTTTTTTTTTTCCCAGTATTTTTTGTAATATCGCACCGGTCAACTGAAAGTCAACGGGGGTGCCCGAGGCTCACCGATTGCCGTTCCTCTGGTCTCGGACAAGCTCACCCATCGAATTACTGTGGGCCCCACGGGTACTGAAGACCTTCAATTTTGACTCCCGAGGAGGATGAATTTTGAACGACAACGAAGGGATAAAGGAATTATTCACGCAATAATTCACAGGTGCGATCATACCAGCACTAATGCACCGGATCCCATCAGAACTCCGAAGTTAAGCGTGCTTGGGCGAGAGTAGTACTGGGATGGGTGACCTCCTGGGAAGTCCTCGTGTTGCACCTCTTTTTTGATCTTTTTCTTTTTTTTCCCAGTATTTTTTGTAATATCGCACCGGTCAACTGAAAGTCAACGGGGGTGCCCGAGGCTCACCGATTGCCGTTCCTCTGGTCTCGGACAAGCTCACCCATCGAATTACTGTGGGCCCACGGGTACTGAAGACCTTCAATTTTGACTCCCGAGGAGGATGAATTTTGAACGACAACGAAGGGATAAAGGAATTATTCACGCAATAATTCACAGGTGCGATCATACCAGCACTAATGCACCGGATCCCATCAGAACTCCGAAGTTAAGCGTGCTTGGGCGAGAGTAGTACTGGGATGGGTGACCTCCTGGGAAGTCCTCGTGTTGCACCTCTTTTTGATCTTTTTCTTTTTTTTTCCCAGTATTTTTGTAATATCGCACCGGTCAACTGAAAGTCAACGGGGGTGCCCGAGGCTCACCGACTGGAAAGACAAGCTCACCCATCGAATTACTGTGGGCCCCACGGGTACTGAAGACCTTCAATTTTGACTCCCGAGGAGGATGAATTTTGAACGACAACGAAGGGATAAAGGAATTATTCACGCAATAATTCACAGGTGCGATCATACCAGCACTAATGCACCGGATCCCATCAGAACTCCGAAGTTAAGCGTGCTTGGGCGAGAGTAGTACTGGGATGGGTGACCTCCTGGGAAGTCCTCGTGTTGCACCTCTTTTTGATCTTTTTCTTTTTTTTTTTCCCAGTATTTTTTGTAATATCGCACCGGTCAACTGAAAGTCAACGGGGGTGCCCGAGGCTCACCGATTGCCGTTCCTCTGGTCTCGGACAAGCTCACCCATCGAATTACTGTGGGCCCCACGGGTACTGAAGACCTTCAATTTTGACTCCCGAGGAGGATGAATTTTGAACGACAACGAAGGGATAAAGGAATTATTCACGCAATAATTCACAGGTGCGATCATACCAGCACTAATGCACCGGATCCCATCAGAACTCCGAAGTTAAGCGTGCTTGGGCGAGAGTAGTACTGGGATGGGTGACCTCCTGGGAAGTCCTCGTGTTGCACCTCTTTTTTGATCTTTTTCTTTTTTTTTTCCCAGTATTTTTGTAATATCGCACCGGTCAACTGAAAGTCAACGGGGGTGCCCGAGGCTCACCGATTGCCGTTCCTCTGGTCTCGGACAAGCTCACCCATCGAATTACTGTGGGCCCACGGGTACTGAAGACCTTCAATTTTGACTCCCGAGGAGGATGAATTTTGAACGACAACGAAGGGATAAAGGAATTATTCACGCAATAATTCACAGGTGCGATCATACCAGCACTAATGCACCGGATCCCATCAGAACTCCGAAGTTAAGCGTGCTGGGCGAGAGTAGTACTGGGATGGGTGACCTCCTGGGAAGTCCTCGTGTTGCACCTCTTTTTTGATCTTTTTCTTTTTTTTTTCCCAGTATTTTTGTAATATCGCACCGGTCAACTGAAAGTCAACGGGGGTGCCCGAGGCTCACCGATTGCCGTTCCTCTGGTCTCGGACAAGCTCACCCATCGAATTACTGTGGGCCCCACGGGTACTGAAGACCTTCAATTTTGACTCCCGAGGAGGATGAATTTTGAACGACAACGAAGGGATAAAGGAATTATTCACGCAATAATTCACAGGTGCGATCATACCAGCACTAATGCACCGGATCCCATCAGAACTCCGAAGTTAAGCGTGCTTGGGCGAGAGTAGTACTGGGATGGGTGACCTCCTGGGAAGTCCTCGTGTTGCACCTCTTTTTTGATCTTTTTCTTTTTTTTTTTTCCCAGTATTTTTTGTAATATCGCACCGGTCAACTGAAAGTCAACGGGGGTGCCCGAGGCTCACCGATTGCCGTTCCTCTGGTCTCGGACAAGCTCACCCATCGAATTACTGTGGGCCCCACGGGTACTGAAGACCTTCAATTTTGACTCCCGAGGAGGATGAATTTTGAACGACAACGAAGGGATAAAGGAATTATTCACGCAATAATTCACAGGTGCGATCATACCAGCACTAATGCACCGGATCCCATCAGAACTCCGAAGTTAAGCGTGCTTGGGCGATGGGAAGTCCTCGTGTTGCACCTCTTTTTGATCTTTTTTTTTTTCCCAGTATTTTTTGTAATATCGCACCGGTCAACTGAAAGTCAACGGGGGTGCCCGAGGCTCACCGATTGCCGTTCCTCTGGTCTCGGACAAGCTCACCCATCGAATTACTGTGGGCCCCACGGGTACTGAAGACCTTCAATTTTGACTCCCGAGGAGGATGAATTTTGAACGACAACGAAGGATAAAGGAATTATTCACGCAATAATTCACAGGTGCGATCATACCAGCACTAATGCACCGGATCCCATCAGAACTCCGAAGTTAAGCGTGCTTGGGCGAGAGTAGTACTGGGATGGGTGACCTCCTGGGAAGTCCTCGTGTTGCACCTCTTTTTTGATCTTTTCTTTTTTTTTTTCCCAGTATTTTTTGTAATATCGCACCGGTCAACTGAAAGTCAACGGGGTGCCCGAGGCTCACCGATTGCCGTTCCTCTGGTCTCGGACAAGCTCACCCATCGAATTACTGTGGGCCCCACGGGTACTGAAGACCTTCAATTTTGACTCCCGAGGAGGATGAATTTTGAACGACAACGAAGGGATAAAGGAATTATTCACGCAATAATTCACAGGTGCGATCATACCAGCACTAATGCACCGGATCCCATCAGAACTCCGAAGTTAAGCGTGCTTGGGCGAGGAAGTCCTCGTGTTGCACCTCTTTTTTGATCTTTTTTTTTTTTTCCCAGTATTTTTTGTAATATCGCACCGGTCAACTGAAAGTCAACGGGGGTGCCCGAGGCTCACCGATTGCCGTTCCTCTGGTCTCGGACAAGCTCACCCATCGAATTACTGTGGGCCCCACGGGTACTGAAGACCTTCAATTTTGACTCCCGAGGAGGATGAATTTTGAACGACAACGAAGGGATAAAGGAATTATTCACGCAATAATTCACAGGTGCGATCATACCAGCACTAATGCACCGGATCCCATCAGAACTCCGAAGTTAAGCGTGCTTGGGCGAGAGTAGTACTGGGATGGGTGACCTCCTGGGAAGTCCTCGTGTTGCACCTCTTTTTTGATCTTTTTCTTTTTTTTTTTCCCAGTATTTTTTGTAATATCGCACCGGTCAACTGAAAGTCAACGGGGGTGCCCGAGGCTCACCGATTGCCGTTCCTCTGGTCTCGGACAAGCTCACCCATCGAATTACTGTGGGCCCCACGGGTACTGAAGACCTTCAATTTTGACTCCCGAGGAGGATGAATTTTGAACGACAACGAAGGGATAAAGGAATTATTCACGCAATAATTCACAGGTGCGATCATACCAGCACTAATGCACCGGATCCCATCAGAACTCCGAAGTTAAGCGTGCTTGGGCCTGGGGAAGTCCTCGTGTTGCACCTCTTTTTTGATCTTTTTTTTTTTTTCCCAGTATTTTTTTAATACCGGTCAACTGAAAGTCAACGGGGGTGCCCGAGGCTCACCGATTGCCGTTCCTGGTCTCGGACAAGCTCACCCATCGAATTACTGTGGGCCCCACGGGTACTGAAGACCTTCAATTTTGACTCCCGAGGAGGATGAATTTTGAACGACAACGAAGGGATAAAGGAATTATTCACGCAATAATTCACAGGTGCGATCATACCAGCACTAATGCACCGGATCCCATCAGAACTCCGAAGTTAAGCGTGCTTGGGCGAGAGTAGTACTGGGATGGGTGACCTCCTGGGAAGTCCTCGTGTTGCACCTCTTTTTTGATCTTTTTCTTTTTTTTTTTCCCAGTATTTTTTGTAATATCGCACCGGTCAACTGAAAGTCAACGGGGGTGCCCGAGGCTCACCGATTGCCGTTCCTCTGGTCTCGGACAAGCTCACCCATCGAATTACTGGGCCCCACGGGTACTGAAGACCTTCAATTTTGACTCCCGAGGAGGATGAATTTTGAACGACAACGAAGGGATAAAGGAATTATTCACGCAATAATTCACAGGTGCGATCATACCAGCACTAATGCACCGGATCCCATCAGAACTCCGAAGTTAAGCGTGCTTGGGCGATGGGAAGTCCTCGTGTTGCACCTCTTTTTGATCTTTTTTTTTTTTTCCCAGTATTTTTTTAATATCGCACCGGTCAACTGAAAGTCAACGGGGGTGCCCGAGGCTCACCGATTGCCGTTCCTCTGGTCTCGGACAAGCTCACCCATCGAATTACTGTGGGCCCCACGGGTACTGAAGACCTTCAATTTTGACTCCCGAGGAGGATGAATTTTGAACGACAACGAAGGGATAAAGGAATTATTCACGCAATAATTCACAGGTGCGATCATACCAGCACTAATGCACCGGATCCCATCAGAACTCCGAAGTTAAGCGTGCTTGGGCGAGAGTAGTACTGGATGGGTGACCTCCTGGGAAGTCCTCGTGTTGCACCTCTTTTTTTGATCTTTTCTTTTTTTTTTTCCCAGTATTTTTTGTAATATCGCACCGGTCAACTGAAAGTCAACGGGGGTGCCCGAGGCTCACCGATTGCCGTTCCTGGTCTCGGACAAGCTCACCCATCGAATTACTGTGGGCCCCACGGGTACTGAAGACCTTCAATTTTGACTCCCGAGGAGGATGAATTTTGAACGACAACGAAGGGATAAAGGAATTATTCACGCAATAATTCACAGGTGCGATCATACCAGCACTAATGCACCGGATCCCATCAGAACTCCGAAGTTAAGCGTGCTTGGGCGAGAGTAGTACTGGGATGGGTGACCTCCTGGGAAGTCCTCGTGTTGCACCTCTTTTTGATCTTTTTCTTTTTTTTTCCCAGTATTTTTGTAATATCGCACCGGTCAACTGAAAGTCAACGGGGTGCCCGAGGCTCACCGATTGCCGTTCCTCTGGTCTCGGACAAGCTCACCCATCGAATTACTGTGGGCCCCACGGGGTACTGAAGACCTTCAATTTTGACTCCCGAGGAGGATGAATTTTGAACGACAACGAAGGGATAAAGGAATTATTCACGCAATAATTCACAGGTGCGATCATACCAGCACTAATGCACCGGATCCCATCAGAACTCCGAAGTTAAGCGTGCTTGGGCGAGAGTAGTACTGGGATGGGTGACCTCCTGGGAAGTCCTCGTGTTGCACCTCTTTTTGATCTTTTTCTTTTTTTTTCCCAGTATTTTTTGTAATATCGCACCGGTCAACTGAAAGTCAACGGGGGTGCCCGAGGCTCACCGATTGCCGTTCCTCTGGTCTCGGACAAGCTCACCCATCGAATTACTGTGGGCCCCACGGGTACTGAAGACCTTCAATTTTGACTCCCGAGGAGGATGAATTTTGAACGACAACGAAGGGATAAAGGAATTATTCACGCAATAATTCACAGGTGCGATCATACCAGCACTAATGCACCGGATCCCATCAGAACTCCGAAGTTAAGCGTGCTTGGGAGGGCTCCCTCGTGTTGCACCTCTTTTTTTTTCTTTTTCTTTTTTTTTTTTCCCAGTATTTTTTGTAATATCGCACCGGTCAACTGAAAGTCAACGGGGGTGCCCGAGGCTCACCGATTGCCGTTCCTCTGGTCTCGGACAAGCTCACCCATCGAATTACTGTGGCCCCACGGTACTGAAGACCTTCAATTTTGACTCCCGAGGAGGATGAATTTTGAACGACAACGAAGGGATAAAGGAATTATTCACGCAATAATTCACAGGTGCGATCATACCAGCACTAATGCACCGGATCCCATCAGAACTCCGAAGTTAAGCGTGCTTGGGCGAGAGTAGTACTGGGATGGGTGACCTCCTGGGAAGTCCTCGTGTTGCACCTCTTTTGATCTTTTTCTTTTTTTTTTTCCCAGTATTTTTTGTAATATCGCACCGGTCAACTGAAAGTCAACGGGGGTGCCCGAGGCTCACCGATTGCCGTTCCTCTGGTCTCGGACAAGCTCACCCATCGAATTACTGTGGGCCCCACGGGTACTGAAGACCTTCAATTTTGACTCCCGAGGAGGATGAATTTTGAACGACAACGAAGGGATAAAGAATTATTCACGCAATAATTCAGGTGCGATCATACCAGCACTAATGCACCGGATCCCATCAGAACTCCGAAGTTAAGCGTGCTTGGGCGAGAGTAGTACTGGGATGGGTGACCTCCTGGAAGTCCTCGTGTTGCACCTCTTTTTGATCTTTTTCTTTTTTTTTCCCAGTATTTTTGTAATATCGCACGGTCAACTGAAAGTCAACGGGGTGCCCGAGGCTCACCGATTGCCGTTCCTCTGGTCTCGGACAAGCTCACCCATCGAATTACTGTGGGCCCCACGGGTACTGAAGACCTTCAATTTTGACTCCCGAGGAGGATGAATTTTGAACGACAACGAAGGGATAAAGGAATTATCACGCAATAATTCACAGGTGCGATCATACCAGCACTAATGCACCGGATCCCATCAGAACTCCGAAGTTAAGCGTGCTTGGGCGAGAGTAGTACTGGGATGGTGACCTCCTGGGAAGTCCTCGTGTTGCACCTCTTTTTTGATCTTTTTCTTTTTTTTTCCCAGTATTTTTGTAATATCGCACCGGTCAACTGAAAGTCAACGGGGGTGCCCGAGGCTCACCGATTGCCGTTCCTCTGGTCTCGGACAAGCTCACCCATCGAATTACTGTGGGCCCCACGGGTACTGAAGACCTTCAATTTTGACTCCCGAGGAGGATGAATTTTGAACGACAACGAAGGGATAAAGGAATTATTCACGCAATAATTCACAGGTGCGATCATACCAGCACTAATGCACCGGATCCCATCAGAACTCCGAAGTTAAGCGTGCTTGGCGAGGGGAATCCTCGTGTTTGCACCTCTTTTTTGATCTTTTTTTTTTTCCCAGTATTTTTTGTAATATCGCACCGGTCAACTGAAAGTCAACGGGGGTGCCCGAGGCTCACCGATTGCCGTTCCTCTGGTCTCGGACAAGCTCACCCATCGAATTACTGTGGGCCCCACGGGTACTGAAGACCTTCAATTTTGACTCCCGAGGAGGATGAATTTTGAACGACAACGAAGGGATAAAGGAATTATTCACGCAATAATTCACAGGTGCGATCATACCAGCACTAATGCACCGGATCCATCAGAACTCCGAAGTTAAGCGTGCTTGGGCGAGAGTAGTACTGGGATGGGTGACCTCCTGGGAAGTCCTCGTGTTGCACCTCTTTTTGATCTTTTTCTTTTTTTTTTCCCAGTATTTTTTGTAATATCGCACCGGTCAACTGAAAGTCAACGGGGGTGCCCGAGGCTCACCGATTGCCGTTCCTCTGGTCTCGGACAAGCTCACCCATCGAATTACTGTGGGCCCCACGGGTACTGAAGACCTTCAATTTTGACTCCCGAGGAGGATGAATTTTGAACGACAACGAAGGGATAAAGGAATTATTCACGCAATAATTCACAGGTGCGATCATACCAGCACTAATGCACCGGATCCCATCAGAACTCCGAAGTTAAGCGTGCTTGGGCGAGAGTAGTACTGGATGGGTGACCTCCTGGGAAGTCCTCGTGTTGCACCTCTTTTTTGATCTTTTTCTTTTTTTTTTCCCAGTATTTTTTGTAATATCGCACCGGTCAACTGAAAGTCAACGGGGTGCCCGAGGCTCACCGATTGCCGTTCCTCTGGTCTCGGACAAGCTCACCCATCGAATTACTGTGGGCCCCACGTGTACTGAAGACCTTCAATTTTGACTCCCGAGGAGGATGAATTTTTGAACGACAACGAAGGATAAAGGAATTATTCACGCAATAATTCACAGGTGCGATCATACCAGCACTAATGCACCGGATCCCATCAGAACTCCGAAGTTAAGCGTGCTTGGCGAGAGTAGTACTGGGATGGTGACCTCCTGGGAAGTCCTCGTGTTGCACCTCTTTTTGATCTTTTTCTTTTTTTTTTCCCAGTATTTTTTGTAATATCGCAACCGGTCAACTGAAAGTCAACGGGGTGCCCGAGGCTCACCGATTGCCGTTCCTCTGGTCTCGGACAAGCTCACCCATCGAATTACTGTGGGCCC
>RYYW01000137.1:25848-39518 GCA_013621005.1 Aeschynomene evenia | reverse complement strand
CCTATTTTGGTCCTAATTGAGTGTATTGAACTTCATTTGGTCTTACTTTGGTCAATGGGTCCATTTTACTCATTAGGATTGTAGATAACAAAGGATTGTGTAATGAGCCTATTTTCGTCCTAATTGAGTGTTGAGCTTCATTTGGCTTACCTTGGTCAATGGCTCCATTTTAGTCACTAGGATGTTGTAGATAACCAAAGGATGATGTAATGAGCCTATTTTAGTCCAAATTGAGTGTATTAAGCGTCATTTGGTCTTACTTTGATCAATGGCTCCATTCTAGTCACTAGGAAGGTTTAGATAACCACAGGATTATGTAATGAGCCTATTTTGGTCCTAATTGAGTGTATTGAGCTTCATTTGGTCTTACTTTGGTCAATGGCTCCACTTTAGTCACAGGGATGTTGTAGTTAACAAAAGGATGATGTAATGAGCCTATTTTGGTCCTAATTGAGTGAATTAAGCTTCATTTGGTCTTACTTTGGTCAATGGCTCCACTTTAGTCACAGGGACGTTGTAGTTAACCAAAGGATGATGTAATGAGCCTATTTTGGTCCTAATTGAGTGTATTTAGCTTCATTTAGTCTTACTTTGGTCAATGGGTCCATTTTAGTCACTGGGATGTTGTAGATAACCAAAGGATTATGTAATGAGCCTATTTTGGTCCTAATTGAGTGTGTTGAGCTTTATTTGGTCTTACTTTGGTCAATGCTACCATTTTAGTCACTAGGAAGGTTTAGATAAACAAAGGATGATGTAATGAGCCTTTTTGGTCTTAATTGAGTGTATTGAGCTTAATTTGGTCTTACTTTGGTCAATGGCTCCATTTTAGTCACTAGGAAGGTTTAGATAACAAAAGGATGATGTAATGAGCCTATTCTGGTCCTAATTGAGTGTATTGAGCTTCATTTGGCCTTACTTTGGTCAATGGCTCCATTTTAGTCACTAGGATGTTGTAGATAACCAAAGGATTATGTAATGAAGCCTATTTTGGTCCTAATTAAGTGTATTGAGCTTCATTTGGTCTTACTTTGGTCAATGGCTCCATTTTAGTCACTAGGAAGGTTTAGATAAACAAAGGATGATGTAATGAGCCTATTTTGGTCCTAATTGAGTGTATTGAGCTTCATTTGGTCTTACTTTGGTCAATGTGTCCATTTTAGTCACTAGGATGTTGTAGATAACAAAAGGATGATGTAATGAGCCTATTTTGGTCCTAATTGAGTGTATTGAGCTTCATTTAGCCTTACTTTAGTTAATGGCTCCATTTTAGTCAATAGGATGTTGTAGATAACCAAAGGATTATGTAATGAGTCTATTTTGGTCCTAATTGAGTGTATTGAGCTTCATTTCGTCTTACTTTGGTCAATGGCCCCATTTTAGTCACTAGGATGTTGTAGATAACCAAAGGATTATGTAATGAGCCTATTTTGGTCGTAATTGAGTGTATTGAGTTTCATTTGGTCTTACTTTGTTCAATGGCTCCATTTTAGTCACTAGGATGTTGTAGATAACCAAAGGATGATGTAATTAGCCTATTTTGGTCCTAATTGAGTGTATTGAGCTTCTTTTGGCCTTACATTGGTCAATGGCTCCATTTTAGTCACTAGAAGGGTTTAGATAACAAAGGATGATGTAATGAGCCGATTTTGGTCCTAATTGAGAGTATTGAGCTTCATTTGGTCTTACTTTGGTTAATGGCTCCATTTTAGTCACTAAGAAGGTTTAGATAAACAAAGGATGATGAAATGAGCCTATTTTGGTCCTAATTTGGTGTACTGAGCTTCATTTGGTCTTACTTCGGTCAATGTGTGCATTTTAGTCACTAGGATGTTGTACATAACAAAAGGATGATGTAATGAGCCTATTTTGGTTCTAATGAAGTGTATTGAGCTTCATTTGGTCTTAATTTGGTCAATGGCTACATTTTAGTCACTAGGAAGGTTTAGATAAACAAAGGATGATGTAATGAGCCTATTTTGGTCCTAATTGAGTGTATTGAGCTTCATTTGCTCTTACTTTGCTCAATTTGTTCATTTTAGTCACTAGGATGTTGTAGATAACAAAAGGTTGATGTAATGAGTCTATTTTGGTCCTAATTGAGTGTATTGAGTTTCATTTGGTCTTACTTTGGTCAATGGCTCCATTTTAGTCACTAGGAAGGTTTAGATAAACAAAGGATGATGTAATGACCCTATTTTGGTCCTAATTGAGTGTATTGAACTTCATTTGGTCTTACTTTGGTCAATGGGTCCATTTTAGTCACTAGAAGGGTTTAGATAACAAAGGATGATGTAATGAGCCGATTTTGGTCCTAATTGACTGTATTGAGCTTCATTTGGTCTTACTTTGGTTAATGGCTCCATTTTAGTCACTAAGAAGGTTTAGATAAACAAAGGATGATGAAATGAGCCTATTTTGGTCCTAATTTGGTGTACTGAGCTTCATTTGGTCTTACTTCGGTCAATGTGTGCATTTTAGTCACTAGGATGTTGTAGATAACAAAAGGATGATGTAATGAGCCTATTTTGGTTCTAATTGAGTGTATTGAGCTTCATTTGGCCTTACTTTGGTCAATGGCTCCATTTCAGTCACTAGGATGTTGTAGATAACCAAACGATTATGTAATGAGCCGATTTTGGTCCTAATTGAGTGTATTGAGCTTCATTTGGTCTTACTTTGGTCAATGGCTACATTTTAGTCACTAGGAAGGTTTAGATAAACAAAGGATGATGTAATGAGCCTATTTTGGTCCTAATTGAGTGTATTGAGCTTCATTTGCTCTTACTTTGCTCAATTTGTCCATTTTAGTCACTAGGATGTTGTAGATAACAAAAGGATGATGTAATGAGCCTATTTTGGTCCTAATTGAATGTATTGAGCTTTATTTAGTCTTACTTTGGTTAATGGCTCCATTTTAGTCACTAGGATGTTGTAGATAACCAAAGGATGATGTAATTAGCCTGTTTTGGTCCTAATTGAGTGTATTGAGCTTCATTTGGCCTTACTTTGGTCAATGACTCCATTTTAGTCACTAGGAAGGTTTAGATAAACAAAGGATGATGTAATCAGCCGATTTTGGTCCTAATTGAGTGTATTGAGCTTCATTTGGTCTTACTTTGGTCAATGGCTCCATTTTAGTCACTAGGAAGGTTTAGATAAACAAAGGATGATGTAATGACCCTATTTTGGTCCTAATTGAGTGTATTGAACTTCATTTGGTCTTACTTTGGTCAATGGGTCCATTTTACTCATTAGGATTTTGTAGATAACAAAGGGATTGTGTAATGAGCCTATTTTCGTCCTAATTGAGTGTATTGAGCTTCATTTGGGCTTACTTTGGTCAATGGCTCCATTTTAGTCACTAGGATGTTGTAGATAACCAAAGGATGATGTAATGAGCCTATTTTAGTCCAAATTGAGTGTATTAAGCGTCATTTGGTCTTACTTTGATCAATGGCTCCATTCTAGTCACTAGGAAGGTTTAGATAACCACAGGATTATGTAATGAGCCTATTTTGGTCCTAATTGAGTGTATTGAGCTTCATTTGGTCTTACTTTGGTCAATGGCTCCACTTTAGTCACAGGGATGTTGTAGTTAACAAAAGGATGATGTAATGAGCCTATTTTGGTCCTAATTGAGTGAATTAAGCTTCATTTGGTCTTACTTTGGTCAATGGCTCCACTTTAGTCACAGGGACGTTGTAGTTAACCAAAGGATGATGTAATGAGCCTATTTTGGTCCTAATTGAGTGTATTTAGCTTCATTTAGTCTTACTTTGGTCAATGGGTCCATTTTAGTCACTGGGATGTTGTAGATAACCAAAGGATTATGTAATGAGCCTATTTTGGTCCTAATTGAGTGTGTTGAGCTTTATTTGGTCTTACTTTGGTCAATGCTACCATTTTAGTCACTAGGAAGGTTTAGATAAACAAAGGATGATGTAATGAGCCTATTTTGGTCTTAATGAGTGTATTGAGCTTAATTTGGTCTTACTTTGGTCAATGGCTCCATTTTAGTCACTAGGAAGGTTTAGATAAAAAAGGATGATGTAATGAGCCTATTCTTGTCCTAATTGAGTGTATTGAGCTTCATTTGGTCTTACTTTTGTCAATGGCTCCATTTTAGTCACTGGGATGTTGTAGTTAACCAAAGGAAGATGCAAGAAGCCTATTTTGGTCTTAATGAGTGTATTGAGCTTCATTTGGTCTTACTTTGGTCAATGGCTCCATTTTAGTCACTAAGAAGGTTTAGATAAACAAAGGATGATGTAATGAGCCTATTTTGGTCCTAATTGAGTGTATTGAGCTTCATTTGGTCTTACTTCGGTCAATGTGTGCATTTTAGTCACTAGGATGTTGTAGATAACAAAAGGATGATGTAATGAGCCTATTTTGGTCCTAATTGAGTGTATTGAGCTTCATTTGGCCTTACTTTGGTCAATGGCTCCATTTTAGTCACTAGGATGTTGTAGATAACCAAAGGATTATGTAATGAGCCTATTTTGGTCCTAATTAAGTGTATTGAGCTTCATTAGGTCTTACTTTGGTCAATGGCTCCATTTTAGTCACTAGGAAGGTTTAGATAAACAAAGGATGATGTAATGAGCCTATTTTGGTCCTAATTGAGTGTATTGAGCTTCATTTGGTCTTACTTTGGTCAATGTGTCCATTTTAGTCACTAGGATGTTGTAGATAACAAAAGGATGATGTAATGAGCCTATTTTGGTCCTAATTGAGTGTACTGAGCTTCATTTAGCCTTACTTTAGTTAATGGCTCCATTTTAGTCACTAGGATGTTGTAGATAACCAAAGGATTATGTAATGAGCCTATTTTGGTCCTAATTGAGTGTATTGAGCTTCATTTCGTCTTACTTTGGTCAATGGCCCCATTTTAGTCACTAGGATGTTGTAGATAACCAAAGTATTATGTAATGAGCCTATTTTGGTCCTAATTGAGTGTATTGAGTTTCATTTGGTCTTACTTGGTCAATGGCTCCATTTTAGTCACTAGGATGTTGTAGATAACCAAAGGATGATGTAATTATCCTATTTTTGTTCCTAATTGAGTGTATTGAGCTTCTTTTGGCCTTACTTTGGTCAATGGCTCCATTTTAGTCACTAGAAGGGTTTAGATAACAAAGGATGATGTAATGAGCCGATTTTGGTCCTAATTGAGTGTATTGAGCTTCATTTGGTCTTACTTTGGTTAATGGCTCCATTTTAGTCACTAGGAAGGTTTAGATAAACAAAGGATGATGTAATGAGCCTATTTTGGTCCTAATTGAGTGTATTGAGCTTCATTTGGTCTTACTTTGGTCAATGTGTCCATTTTAGTCACTAGGATATTGTAGATAACAAAAGGATGATGTAATGAGCCTATTTTGGTCATAATTGAGTGTACTGAGCTTCATTTAGCCTTACTTTAGTTAATGGCTCCATTTTAGTCACTAGGATGTTGTAGATAACCAAAGGATTATGTAATGAGCCTATTTTGGTCCTAATTGAGTGTATTGAGCTTCATTTCGTCTTACTTTGGTCAATGACCCCATTTTAGTCACTAGGATGTTGTAGATAACCAAAGGATTATGTAATGAGCCTATTTTGGTCCTAATTGAGTGTATTGAGTTTCATTTGGTCTTACTTTGGTCAATGGCTCCATTTTAGTCACTAGGATGTTGTAGATAACCAAAGGATGATGTAATTATCCTATTTTGGTCCTAATTGAGTGTATTGAGCTTCTTTTGGCCTTACTTGGTCAATGGCTCCATTTAGTCACTAGAAGGGTTTAGATAACAAAGGATGATGTAATGAGCCGATTTTGGTCCTAATTGAGTGTATTGAGCTTCATTTGGTCTTACTTTGGTTAATGGCTCCATTTTAGTCACTAAGAAGGTTTAGATAAACAAAGGATGATGAAATGAGCCTATTTTGGTCCTAATTTGGTGTACTGAGCTTCATTTGGTCTTACTTCGGTCAATGTGTGCATTTTAGTCACTAGGATGTTGTAGATAACAAAAGGATGATGTAATGAGCCTATTTTAGTTCTAATTGACTGTATTGAGCTTCATTTGGCCTTACTTTGGTCAATGGCTCCATTTTAGTCACTAGGATGTTGTAGATAACCAAAGGATTATGTAATGAGCCGATTTTGGTCCTAATTAAGTGTATTGAGCTTCATTTGGGCTTACTTTGGTCAATGGCTACATTTTAGTCACTAGGAAGGTTTAGATAAACAAAGGATGATGTAATGAACCTATTTTGGTCCTAATTGAGTGTATTGAGCTTCATTTGCTCTTACTTTGCTCAATTTATCCATTTTAGTCACTAGGATGTTGTAGATAACAAAAGGATGATGTAATGAGCCTATTTTGGTCCTAATTGAGTGTATTGAGCTTTATTTAGTCTTACTTTGGTTAATGGGTCCATTTTAGTCACTAGGATGTTGTAGATAACCAAAGGATGATGTAATTAGCCTGTTTTGGTCCTAATTGAGTGTATTGAGCTTCATTTGGCCTTAATTTGGTCAATGACTCCATTTTAGTCACTAGGAAGGTTTAGATAAACAAAGGATGATGTAATCATCCGATTTTGGTCCTAATTGAGTGTATTGAGCTTCATTTGGTCTTACTTTGGTCAATGGCTCCATTTTAGTCACTAGGAAGGTTTAGATAAAAAAGGATGATGTAATGAGCCTATTCTTGTCCTAATTGAGTGTATTGAGCTTCATTTGGTCTTACTTTTGTCAATGGCTCCATTTTAGTCACTGGGATGTTGTAGTTAACCAAAGGAAGAAGCAAGAAGCCTATTTTGGTCTTAATGAGTGTATTGAGCTTCATTTGGTCTTACTTTGGTCAATGACTCCATTTTAGTCACTAAGAAGGTTTAGATAAACAAAGGATGATGAAATGAGCCTATTTTGGTCCTAATTGAGTGTATTGAGCTTCATTTGGTCTTACTTCGGTCAATGTGTGCATTTTAGTCACTAGGATGTTGTAGATAACAAAAGGATGATGTAATGAGCCTATTTTGGTCCTAATTGAGTGTATTGAGCTTCATTTGGCCTTACTTTGGTCAATGGCTCCATTTTAGTCACTAGGATGTTGTAGATAACCAAAGGATTATGTAATGAGCCTATTTGGTCCTAATTAAGTGTATTGAGCTTCATTAGGTCTTACTTTGGTCAATGGCTCCATTTTAGTCACTAGGAAGGTTTAGATAAACAAAGGATGATGTAATGAGCCTATTTTGGTCCTAATTGAGTGTATTGAGCTTCATTTGGTCTTACTTTGGTCAATGTGTCCATTTTAGTCACTAGGATGTTGTAGATAACAAAAGGATGATGTAATGAGCCTATTTTGGTCCTAATTGAGTGTACTGAGCTTCATTTAGCCTTACTTTAGTTAATGGCTCCATTTTAGTCACTAGGATGTTGTAGATAACCAAAGGATTATGTAATGAGCCTATTTTGGTCCTAATTGAGTGTATTGAGCTTCATTTCGTCTTACTTTGGTCAATGGCCCCATTTTAGTCAATAGGATGTTGTAGATAACCAAAGTATTATGTAATGAGCCTATTTTTGTCCTAATTGAGTGTATTGAGTTTCATTTGGTCTTACTTTGTTCAATGGCTCCATTTTAGTCACTAGGATGTTGTAGATAACCAAAGGATGATGTAATTATCCTATTTTGGTCCTAATTGAGTGTATTGAGCTTCTTTTGGCCTTACTTTGGTCAATGGCTCCATTTTAGTCACTAGAAGGGTTTAGATAACAAAGGATGATGTAATGAGCCGATTTTGGTCCTAATTGAGTGTATTGAGCTTCATTTGGTCTTACTTTGGTTAATGGCTCCATTTTAGTCACTAAGAAGGTTTAGATAAACAAAGGATGATTAAATGAGCCTATTTTGGTCCTAATTTGGTGTACTGAGCTTCATTTGGTCTTACTTCGGTCAATGTGTGCATTTTAGTCACTAGGATGTTGTAGATAACAAAAGGATGATGTAATGAGCCTATTTAGTTCTAATTGAGTGTATTGAGCTTCATTTGGCCTTACTTTGGTCAATGGCTCCATTTTAGTCACTAGGATGTTGTAGATAACCAAAGGATTATGTAATGAGCCGATTTTGGTCCTAATTAAGTGTATTGAGCTTCATTTGGTCTTACTTTGGTCAATGGCTACATTTTAGTCACTAGGAAGGTTTAGATAAACAAAGGATGATGTAATGAGCCTATTTTGGTCCTAATTGAGTGTATTGAGCTTCATTTGCTCTTACTTTGCTCAATTTGTCCATTTTAGTCACTAGGATGTTGTAGATAACAAAAGGATGATGTAATGAGCCTATTTTGGTCCTAATTGAGTGTATTGAGCTTTATTTAGTCTTACTTTGGTTAATGGGTCCATTTTAGTCACTAGGATGTTGTAGATAACCAAAGGATGATGTAATTAGCCTGTTTTGGTCCTAATTGAGTGTATTGAGCTTCATTTGGCCTTAATTTGGTCAATGACTCCATTTTAGTCACTAGGAAGGTTTAGATAAACAAAGGATGATGTAATCATCCGATTTTGGTCCTAATTGAGTGTATTGAGCTTCATTTGGTCTTACTTTGGTCAATGGCTCCATTTTAGTCACTAGGAAGGTTTAGATAAACAAAGGATGATGTAATGACCCTTTTTGGTCCTAATTGAGTGTATTGAACTTCATTTGGTCTTACTTTGGTCAATGGGTCCATTTTAGTCATTAGGATTTTGTAGATAACAAAAGGATGGTGTAATGAGCTTATTTTCGTCCTAATTGAGTGTATTGAGCTTCATTTGGCCTTACCTTGGTCAATGGCTCCATTTTAGTCACTAGGATGTTGTAGATAACCAAAGGATTATGTAATGAGCCTATTTTGGTGCTAATTGAGTGTATTGACTTCATTTGGTCTTACTTCTGGTCAACGGCTCAATTTTAAGTCACTAGGAAGGTTTTAGATAACACAAAGGATGCATGTAATGCAGCCTACTTTGGTCCTAATTGAGTGTATTGAGCTTCATTTGGTCTTACGTTTGGTCAATGGCTCCATTTTAGTCACTAGGATGTTGTAGATAACCAAAGGATGATGTAATGAGCCTATTTTGGTCCTAATTGAGTGTATTGAGGTTCATTTGGTCTTACTTTGGTCAATGGCTCCGTTTTAGTCACTAGGAAGGTTTAGATAAACAAAGGAAGATATAATGAGCCTATTTTGGTCCTAATTGAGTTTATTGAGCTTCATTTGGTCTTACTTTGGTCAATGGCTCCATTTTGGTCACTAGGATGTTGTAGATAACCAAAGGATGATGTAATGAGCCAATTTTGGCCTAATTGTATTGAGCTTCATTTTGTCTTACTTGGTCAATGGCTCCATTTTAGTCGATGATGTAATGAGCCTATTTTGGTCCTAATTGAGTGTATTGAGCTTCATTTGGTCTTACTTTGGTCAATGGCTCCATTTTAGTCTAGGATGTTGTAGATAACAAAGGATGATGTAATGAGCCTATTTTGGTCCTAATTGAGTGTATTGAGCTTCATTTGGTCTTACTTTGGTCAATGGCTCCATTTTAGTCACTAGGAAGGTTTAGATAAACAAAGGATGATGTAATGAGCCTATTTTGGTCCTAATTGAGTTATTGAGCTTTATTTGGTCTTACTTTGGTCAATGGCTCCATTTTAGTCACTAGGATAACCAAAGGATGATGTAATTAGCCTATTTTGGTCCTTGAGCTTCATTTGGTCTTTACTTTGGTCAATGGCTCCATTTTAGTCACTAGGAAATGATGATGCAATGAGCCTATCCTAATTGAGTGTATTGAGCTTCATTTGGTCTTACTTTGGTCAATGGCTCCATTTTAGTCACTAGGGTTGTAGATAACCAAAGGATGATGTAATGAGCCTATTTTGGTCCTAATTGAGTGTATTGAGCTTCATTTGGTCTTACTTTGGTCAATGGCTCCATTTTAGTCACTAGGATGTTGTAGATAACCAAAGGATGATGTAATGAGCCTATTTTGGTGCTAATTGAGTGTATTGAGCTTCATTTGGTCTTACTTTGGTCAATGGCTCCATTTTAGTCACTAGGAAGGTTTAGATAAACAAAGGATGATGTAATGAGCCTATTTTGGTCCTAATTGAGTTATTGAGCTTTATTTGGTCTTACTTTGGTCAATGGCTCCATTTTAGTCACTAGGATGATTTAGATAACCAAAGGATGATGTAATGAGCCTATTTTGGTCCTAATTAGTGTATTGAGCTTCATTTGGTCTTACTTTGGTCAATGGCTCCATTTTAGTCACTAGGAAGGTTTAGATAAACAAAGGATGATGTAATGTGCCTATTTTGGTCCTAATGAGTTTATTAAGCTTCATTTGGTCTTACTTTGGTCAATGGCTCCATTTTAGTCACTAGGATGTTGTTGATAACCAAAGGATGATGTAATTAGCCTATTTTGGTCCTAATTGAGTGTATTGAGCTTCATTTGGTCTTACTTTGGTCAATGGCTCCATTTTAGTCACTAGGATGTTGTAGATAACCAAAGGATGATGTAATGAGCCAATTTTGGTGCTAATTGAGTGTATTGAGCTTCATTTTGTCTTACTCTGGTCAATGGCTCCATTTTAGTCAGTAGGAAGGTTTAGATAAACAAAGGATGATGTAATGAGCCTATTTTGGTCCTAATTGAGTGTATTGAGCTTCATTTGGTCTTACTTTGGTCAATGGCTCCATTTTAGTCACTAGGAGGTTTAGATAAACAAAGGATGATGTAATGAGCCTATTTTGGTCCTAATTGATTGAGCTTTATTTGGTCTTACTTTGGTCAATGGCTCCATTTTAGTCACTAGGATGTTTAGATAACAAAGGATGATGTAATGAGCCTATTTTGGTCCTAATTAAGTGTATTGAGCTTCATTTGGTCTTACTTTGGTCAATGGCTCCATTTTAGTCACTAGGAAGGTTTAGATAACCAAAGGATGATGTAATGAGCCTATTTTGGTCCTAATTAAGTGTATTGAACTTCATTTGGTCTTACTTTGGTCTATGGCTCCATTTTAGTCACTAGGAAGGTTTGGATAAACAAAGGATGATGTAATGTGCCTATTTTGGTCCTAATTGAGTTTATTAAGCTTCATTTGGTCTTACTTTGGTCAATGGCTCCATTTTAGTCACTAGGATGTTGTTGATAACCAAAGGATGATGTAATTAGCCTATTTTGGTCCTAATTGAGTGTATTGAGCTTCATTTGGTCTTAATTTGGTCAATGGCTCCATTTTAGTCACTAGGATGTTGTAGATAACCAAAGGATGATGTAATGAGCCTATTTTGGTGCTAATTGAGTGTATTGAGCTTCATTTGGTCTTACTTTGGTCAATGGCTCCATTTTAGTCACTAGGAAGGTTTAGATAAACAAAGGATGATGTAATGAGCCTATTTTGGTCCTAATTGAGTTTATTGAGCTTTATTTGGTCTTACTTTGGTCAATGGCTCCATTTTAGTCACTAGGAAGTTTAGATAACCAAAGGATGATGTAATGAGCCTATTTTGGTCCTAATTAAGTGTATTGAGCTTCATTTGGTCTTACTTTGGTCAATGGCTCCATTTTAGTCACTAGGAAGGTTTAGATAAACAAAGGATGATGTAATGTGCCTATTTTGGTCCTAATTGAGTTTATTAAGCTTCATTTGGTCTTACTTTGGTCAATGGCTCCATTTTAGTCACTAGGAGATAACCAAAGGATGATGTAATTAGCCTATTTTGGTCCTAATTGAGTGTATTGAGCTTCATTTGGTCTTACTTTGGTCAATGGCTCCATTTTAGTCACTAGGAAGGTTTAGATAAACAAAGGATGATGCAATGAGCCTATTTTGGTCCTAATTGAGTTTATTGAGCTTCATTTGGTCTTACTTTGGTCAATGGCTCCATTTTAGTCACTAAGATGTTGTAGATAACCAAAGGATGATGTAATGAGCCAATTTTGGTGCTAATTAAGTGTATTGAGCTTCATTTTGTCTTACTCTTGTCAATGGCTCCATTTTAGTCAGTAGGAAGGTTTAGATAAACAAAGGATGATGTAATGAGCCTATTTTGGTCCTAATTGAGTGTATTGAGCTTCATTTGGTCTTACTTTGGTCAATGGCTCCATTTTAGTCTCTAGGATGTTGTAGATAACCAAAGGATGATGTAATGAGCCTATTTTTGTCCTAATTGAGTGTATTGAGCTTCATTTGGTCTTACTTTGGTCAATGGCTCCATTTTAGTCACTAGGATGTTGTAGATAACCAAAGGATGATGTAATGAGCCTTTGGGCTAATTGAGTGTATTGAGCTTCATTTGGTCTTACTTTGGTCAATGGCTCCATTTTAGTCACTAGGAAGGTTTAGATAAACAAAGGATGATGCAATGAGCCTATTTTGGTCCTAATTGAGTTTATTGAGCTTCATTTGGTCTTACTTTGGTCAATGGCTCCATTTTAGTCACTAGATGTTGTAGATAACCAAAGGATGATGTAATGAGATTTTGGTGCTAATTAAGTGTATTGAGCTTCATTTCGTCTTACTCTTGTCAATGGCTCCATTTTTAGGAAGGTTTAGATAAACAAAGGATGATGTAATGAGCCTATTTGGTCCTAATTGAGTGTATTGAGCTTCATTTGGTCTTACTTTGGTCAATGGCTCCATTTTAGTCTCTAGGATGTTGTAGATAACCAAAGGATGATGTAATGAGCCTATTTTGGTCCTAATTGAGTGTATTGAGCTTCATTTGGTCTTACTTTGGTCAATGGCTCCATTTTAGTCACTAGGAAGGTTTAGATAAACAAAGGATGATGTAATGAGCCTATTTTGGTCCTAATTGAGTTTATTGAGCTTATTTGGTCTTACTTTGGTCAATGGCTCCATTTTAGTCACTAGGATGATTTAGATAACCAAAGGATGATGTAATGAGCCTATTTTGGTCCTAATTAAGTGTATTGAGCTTCATTTGGTCTTACTTTGGTCAATGGCTCCATTTTAGTCACTAGGAAGGTTTAGATAAACAAAGGATGATGTAATGTGCCTATTTTGGTCCTAATTGAGTTTATTAAGCTTCATTTTGGTCTTACTTTGGTCAATGGCTCCATTTTAGTCTCTAGGATGTTGTAGATAACAAAGGATGATGTAATGAGCCTATTTTGGTCCTAATTGAGTGTATTGAGCTTCATTTGGTCTTACTTTGGTCAATGGCTCCATTTTAGTCACTAGGAAGGTTTAGATAAACAAAGGATGATGTAATGAGCCTATTTTGGTCCTAATTGAGTTTATTGAGCTTATTTGGTCTTACTTTGGTCAATGGCTCCATTTTAGTCACTAGGATGTTTAGATAACCAAAGATGATGTAATGAGCCTATTTTGGTCCTAATTAAGTGTATTGAGCTTCATTTGGTCTTACTTTGGTCAATGGCTCCATTTTAGTCACTAGGAAGGTTTAGATAAACAAAGGATGATGTAATGCCTATTTTGGTCCTAATTGAGTTTATTAAGCTTCATTTGGTCTTACTTTGGTCAATGGCTCCATTTTAGTCACTAGGAAGGTTTAGATAAACAAAGGATGATGTAATGAGCCTATTTTGGTCCTAATTGAGTGTATTGAGCTTCATTTGGTCTTACTTTGGTC
>RYYW01000136.1:33582-151836 GCA_013621005.1 Aeschynomene evenia | reverse complement strand
TCTCTTAACTTCATCTTTAATCTTGAGAGACATCTCTGGATTCATCCTTCGCAACTTTTGTCGCTTAGGCTCAAACCCTCCATCAATGGGATTTTATGGGAGACGATTTCGGGATCGAGACCAGGCATATCCTCATAAGACCAGGCAAAGACGTCCAAGTATTCTCTGAATAACGCAATCATCTCATCCCTTTCCGGATTGTCGACCATTTTCACTTCTCTTTTGTTTTCGTCACTCCCCAAGTTAATCATTTCGACAACCTCATCGTGGATTTATCCCCTTTTCCATTGAGTTTATTATTTTTAGCGAATTGTTGGCATAATTCAGGGTCTTCTTCTTGTTCAAGTTCATTTAAGTCCGTTGTAACACAGTCAATTAATGGATTTTCGCGATTGTTCGTAATGAAAAGAGATCCCGTCGAAGAGGAATCCCTGGAAGAAAGTAATAGATGAATAAAATGGGCTAGAAAATGGATGATCAAATAAAAGCATGTGTAATCATAATATTAATCAAAAGTACAAAGCCAAAGTATAAAAGCGTTCATTACTTAAAGAAAAGTAAATCATTAAGGGGTTCGGATTCCCAATTGTTTAATGCATCTGGTTCTTGACTGGGGTAGATCTTTCGAGGGACCTCTGGGGTGCTTTGGATGACGTTGACAACATCTCTTCATCTTTTGAAGACGACGACTGAATGTTTCGCTGATGTGCGGAATCCTCTTTACTTGCAGCGATGATTTTCCGCTTCCGTCGTACCCTAGCCCCCTTTTTCAGGCAATGAAATTGGTTGTTTAATCCCTTGCAGATGACTTCCCAGCCCTCTTCCTTCTTTGAAACCATTCTTCCGCATTATTCGGAGGGCTACATCTTTTACCTCTTCTGGCTCAATGATTTCCAGGTTCTGCAAAGCGCTTTCTAACGCATCTTCAGCACAGTCAATGTATGGGATCATCACAGATTTGGCGAGCAACATGGCTTCTTCCCCTTTTATGGTTACAATCCTCCCATTATCTATGTACTTCAGTCTTTGATGCACCGTAGACGGGACCGCGCCAGCCTCGTGAATCCAGGGTCTTCCTAGAATCATCGTGTAATCTGGCTCAATATCCATCACATCAAACATGGTGTTGAAGAGAGTTGGGCCTATCTCCAATTGCAGCTGAATGTCACCCAAAAATTCTCGGGCTGAGCCGTCAAACGCTCTCGCGATTGTCCCCCTTGGTTCGATCTTTGATGGGTCTACTGATAGGTGTTGCAGCGTAGAATAAGGAAGCACATTGAAAGCTGATCCAGAGTCAACCAATACCTTCGCCACAATATATCCTTGACACTTCAAAGTAATATGAAGTGCCTTTGGGCGCCCCGCTTTGCAAGGGAATATTTCAGTTTCTGTGAAGGCTATAGTATTTGCAGCCTTAATTGCGCTCACAATCCCTTCTACCTTTCTGGGGTGATGTCTTTGGGCACAAATGCCTCATCTAAGACCCTTTTGAGAGCGTTACGATGTGCATCAGACGTCATGATTAGGGAAAACAATGAGATCCTTGCGGGTGTTCTTTTCAGTTGCTCTACTACATCATACTCGCTTTGCTTCATAATTTTGAGAAACTCTCCCTGTTCTTCCTCCAATTTTCTTTTTTCTCTTTCTCATCCTGTTTTGTTTGGGGAATCACCAGCTTCTCCGGAGTATAACACCTCCCACTCCGAGTGATCCCTGCGATGTCTGTTGTTTTCTCTACAACTCCTGCGTTGGATTCCTTGGTTGTTATTGACTCTTCTACCTCCGCTTTGCTTGCTCTATCACAAGACGAAACTGCCACCTTATATATTGGTACTGATTTTACCGGTTCAGCACGACCAGGCTCCGTGGTCGTTTCATACTTCCAGGGGACAGCATGATCACTTAGGTAAGGAAAATGACTCACCGCCCTAGAGGTATGGGTTGCAGCTTGTGGGAAAACTTTGTAGACAGGAGGTGTTGAGTTAACCATATGGATGCTCTCCTCTTTTTTGAATGGCCCCTCAAGCACTCCTAGCTTGACCATCTTCTGGATAAAGCGCTTGAGTGCGGGGCATTGCTCAAGATGATGTATGTTTTTATCATTTGAGCAACCGCAAAACAAGTCTTCATCGTTGTATGAATGGTTCTTCTACTCTTTTTTTTCCTCCACGACTATCTCGTAGCCGGCTTTTCTCAAGGATTCCACAATTTCCTTCAAGGAGAACTCAGTATCTCTTGTTGTTATTCTTACATCCTTTTTTCACTGATCATATTTACTTGTCCTCCATTATGCGGAGGAAAGGGATTGTTCGTTGCATTTGGGGTCTGACTTTTTCCAATTTGATAGCACCATTGTCAACTAACTGCCAGACTGCACTTCGGAAGCCATAACATTCCTCAATGGTATGTCCAGGGAAATTAGAGTGGAACTCGCATGTCTTGTTGGGATCGTACCACCTAGGGTATGGTGTTCTTGTGTTTTTCTGGCATTTGCCACATCCAAATTATCTTTGCACAAACACTTGAAGAGTTCACTCTTGCTCATGTGGAAGTCTGGTAATGGTCGATTCTCCATTCTGCGAGTATTGTTGCTGATATTGGTCCTCTGTTGGGCTGCTTGAGAATTGCCTTGTTGGTAACTGGTTGTGGACTTGGTAGGGCCTTTGTGTGACATTCGTGTTCGTTTGAGAAGTGTAAGGTGCTTGATGATAAGGCCTTTGTTGGGGTCTGGGATTTTGAGAGGGTTGATAAAAAGAGTAATTTTGGGCTGTGTAGAGGGATTGTGGTATGCGGGTGGATGTAACTAACAACATTTTCTTTTTTCTTAGGATGGAACGTTTTCCTGACTGAGAGTCGCTCACATCTCCTAGCTCAATTTTCCCGTCCAGGATGTTCATCTCAATTCTCTCCCCTATCTCGACAAGGTCAACAATTCCTTGACGTGCGTCCCCAGCATGTTCCTGAAATAAGGCCCTTCTAAGGTGCGGATGAAGTGGGAGCACATTTCCTGTTCTAGCATTGGTGGAACCACTCTAGCAGCCAGTGCGCGCCACCTTTGGCATACTCCTTGAAGGACTCTCCATCCTTCTTCCTTAAGCTCTTCAACTGTCTCTAGCGGGCGCAACATCCACATTAAACCTGTATTGGTTAGTGAGGCCCACGCTAGATCTTCCAGCGCTTAATCATTGATCGATCGAGCCTCATATACCAATCCCATGCAGCTCCGACTAGACTTTCTGGGAAGAAACTGATCATGAAACTCTCATCTCTGGACCACATGCCCATCTTAGTGCAGTACATCTTTAGATGCATCACTGGGTTCGTGCTTCCATTGAACTTAATGAAGTCCGGCATTTGGAAATCCTTTGGGATCACCACATTAGGGAGGCACATAGCTCCTCGATACCCATTGGTCCAAACATGTTAGGCTCTCTCAGGGTTTGCATCTGTTGGCGCATGTTCTCTTCTAATTCTTGCTTCAGCTTGACCTTTTCCATCTCAAATCTAGCCTCATACTCAAATCCAGGAGTGGTTCAACTTGCCTGGATTGGATCAGGTCTTCAATCTGCTTTGCTTGTTCCATTATCATGGCTTTCAATGCCTCAACTTCCGGGTTCTTGGGCTCTGGTGGGTTCATAGTTTCTTCTGACTTGTTTCCGGCTTTGAAATCTGCTTGTTTATCCTTCTTGACCACGGTTCTGGATCGTAGTTCGTAAGGCTCTCTGTTAGGGTCAGACGAAGTTAACTTTGAAGGCGCAATGGTGACAAAACCTGCAAACACCGGGGTTAAGATGCAGTAATAAAAGAAATGCTTAATAGTGAGGAGTGATATCACAAAGTATATCCTTGTCAGAGAACTTTTCGTTCATAAGACAAGTCTTTTGATGGACGTTTGTACAAGGGTAGTCCATACTCTCTAGCAATACGACACTTGATACATGTCCGCGTTACACACAAAGTAGCTTCATTGAAACATAGGAATCATACTCATTTTATTAATGAAAATATCTCAGTACATATGATTTTTCGGATAAACAATTACATCTGAGGTTCTTTTCTTTTTGAACTGCTTTACAAGATTCCTAGTTACATCCATGAAACTATTTACTTCTTCTGGGAGGCGCAACATGAGACTTTGACTAATTTCTTGTTCAGCCTTTTCAAAGTGGTAAGCCAGTTTCGTGGCATGATGATCTAGTTTCTTGGTGAACTCTGCATGCTCTTCCTCCAGTCCCACAGCCTTCATAGCCCAAACCCCTGCTTGTTTTTTCCAGAACCTTCCTGCTTTCTCTGTGTGATGTAGTTGGTCTTGACACTGCTCAAAATTAGCCCATTCATGTTCACGTTCCACTGCCACTTGTGCCAAAGTATTGGACAACTCCCCAACCTTATGCTCTAGTTCGACCTTTTCGCGGTATTGGTCATAGAGGCTAGCCTCCATTTCCTCCCTCTATCGCTTTTCTTGCCTAAACTTTGCCTTTAGCTCCTAGTTCTCCTTTTCCAGAGCTCTTCTCAACTGCTCTTCACGATTGGCTTTCTTTTCTAACTTCTCATGATCTTTCTTCATGACCATCCTCAACTGGTTGGTGCTCATTTTCAGCCCTTCGTTTTCCTTCCTCAGCTGCCCAAGCCTTTGCAAAGAATCCTATTTTTCTGTCGTACACTTCTGGACTTCTTGTTCAAGCCGTTTAAGCCTCAACTCATTGCTCACAGGGGTATCTGCAATCTCATCCTTCAAGTGTTCAATCACCCTTGCCCTCTTTTCACACAGGTCTTTGGCAATAATTAGTTCCATTTTCATTGCATCCTTCTGTTTCTCCAAGAGTTCCATTTGAGCCTTCATGATCTCTATCTGTTCAGCCAATCGTTCATTATCCTTTTCACCATGCCCAGCACTAGGTGCCTCTTGATATACTCTCCTCGCTGATCTCCATGCAGTGTGCTCAGCAGTGGTGATAACCAACGGCTTTCCCAACTCATTTCTACCGGCCATGTGAACATCCTTCCATGCTTCTTGAATACTCCCCGACAACTTGTCTGTGTTGTCCCCCTCATTATACCAAAACTGGAGTCCTCCAAGCTGCTCTTCTCGCGGCTTCCTTTGTGTCCAACATAATTGTTTGAGTACCAATGCTGGTGTATATGCTATGCAACCCTTGGTCCCATAAGCGGCACATTAGGAAACTTTCCACATTTGTAGATAATCTCTCCTCTGTCCCGCCCATACCACGGGCACACCCACTTGAATGACCTGTCGTTCACATTGTCGAACTCTTCTTTCCATTGCTGCTCTTCTATAACCTTGGTTGGGATGAGATGAAAACTTCTTAGCGGATCAGAGGTGTTCTTGAGGTGGTTTCCTGAATGCATGTGAGTTACGATCCATACATACAAGAGATGCAGGCAACACCTGAGCTTCCCTTTTTGTTTCTGATGGCAAAAACTCAGAGTGAGAAAGGTTTCTGCTAATATTGCCGGCACAGGATTTCTCTTTTTATGCTCCACAGCGTAGAAAACATCCATTGCAGCTTGATCTATAATGTTCGGAGCAGAGGGGAACAACACAAGGCCAAAGATGCCTAGTGCTAGCACCCTCGCAAAAATGATCCATTCTTCTTGGCGTGCCAAATCTTCTAAGTGGGCTTCAATGAAAGTACCAGTAACCCCTTTTGAATCAGCGTGCCCTGCCAACCTAACTCGGGCCGTCGGAACTCCTAATAACTCTCCGAACTGCTCAGCTACTTTGGTGACCGATGCATGATAGTCAATGTGTGAGTATACCAAGGTGTTTTTTGTTACGGGCCACTTCAACATGCATGCATACTCTTCAATGGTTGGAGTAATGTCAATGTTGGGTAGTTCGAAGCACCGGAGGGTCGGGCTCCAGTATCCAGCGAGAGCAGTGAGAACGAAAGGTTGGACTGATATAGATAGTAAATCCAGTGTTGACCCGTATTTTCTGGCGAAGGCTCTCCTGTTGTCTTGAGGCAAGAGAAGACTCAACTGATGCAGCTTCTGTAACGGGCTAGGGTTTGCCGTCACATGGAAACCCTTCTTGGCGATATTGCTAGTGTGGTCTACCCCTTCCATTAATAATGTGATATCACTCCTGCACTATTAGTAGATCATTTAAACTGAATAAATACATTTGAAAAGGAAAAGGAAAGAGTTGTAAGCTAAGAGAGAAAGAGAGAAAGAAAGAAAGACTCAAGAAAGGATGATCAGAATAATGTTCTGATTCAATTGTGAAGATTGAAAAAGAGAAGGAATTTCTGAAGTTAAAGATTTCAGAAGTTGATCAAACTCAAAGAGTTTGAGGTTTAGAGAAACCGGATCAGAAGATAATTGAAGTCAATTTCTCAAGGAAGTCGTTCATAGAAAGGGTGATCAGAAGTAAGGTTCTGAAAAATCCTTGGTGTGATCTAAGGCAGGAAAATCTTTCCAGAGGGGATATCTGGAGAGTGGAAAATCTTTAGAAGGGGATATTCTAGAGTGTCGAACCTGAGAAGGTTGCAAAATATATCTTTGTACTGACACATGTACTTTCTGGTGCATTTCTAGTGGAACTCAGTCTTTGAAGGATTGAAGAATTGGATGTAGGTACAATTGGCCGAACCAGTATAAAATTGGTTCAATCTCTCTAACTTTTCACTACTTACATTAATTGTTTTAATTGCTAAGAAACTGTGCTTTCTATCTGTATGTTTTGATTTCTGATTGAATATCTCAAGAACAAACTTGAAATAACAATCTGAAAGTTAAAGAAACTAAAGCTAAAAGAATTTTTATGTGTTTAACTTTCTGATATATGATATTTGTTATTTGGGTAATTGAAATCTGAAATAAACATTATAAAGAACAATTTACAGAAAGAGAAATTAGAGATTTGAAATCTGTAACTAATTTTCTCAAGAACACATTCTTAAGAATCTGTGTTTTGTTTTCTGAATATTTGTTGCTTAGATTTCTGATTGCAATTGAAAAACTTATCATATAGTATTGTGTTGATTGATTTGTTGTGAAATAATTGTTTCGAAACATATTGATTCTGAAACAAGATTCTGATGAGATTTCTGAAGTAAGTTCAGAAAGCTAGATCAGAAAGTTGATTCAGAAAGTGGTATATTTCTGAAAGAGTTATTTCTGATATTGATCATTTGATTATTGAGAAAGTTTGATATCTAAAGTTGTGTGATATTTGTTATCTATAATCCGCTGTGCAAAATAAATCATTGTAATTGGCATATTGATTTATGTGTATGTCATATAATTGATTGAGAATTCTTATATCACAAATAACATTTTTTATTCTTATTGTTTTGACTTATTCTTGACAAGTATCATAGACTTGATCAATCTTTGAGATTTTCAGAAGTGTTAGAATAACAAGAAGAAAGTGCAAAAAGTATACACAACCAATTCACCCCCCCCCCCTCTTGTGTGATCATAGTTTGGAGGTGTTTCTCAAGAGATACCTCACACCATCATCACTAAAAATCACTAAATTACAGGTAAAATATTCAAATATCACTAATTATCAAACATTAATAATTACTAATAATTCGTAATTATTTTCTTTTAAAAAAACATGTTCATTATTTATGTTTTACATTTCCCGTGAGACAGTTAATCAATCATGTCAAATATTATATTATGACATTTAAGTTGTGATAATTGAATTCGGTTAATTAACAAAATCAGCCTTATCTAAAACAAATTATAAAATAAAACTATTTTTTAATGTAGGATTGAATGTAGTGAATAATCAAATAATTAGGTAAAAATTATTTTAATTTAGATATATTATAATTCAAGTTAATCTTATGTAATATTGAAACCTTTCTTCTATTAATAGTTAGATATATTGATAATTTTAGTTAATATTATAATATTATCTAAAATATTATAATTCAAGATTTATATGTAATATTAAGATAGTAATATGAATATTTTCAATATTTACATTGTAAGATTAAATAAAATAAATATTAGAAGGGTTTTGATAGTATCGCATGTTGCACAATTTATGAGGATTAATATAGGGGCTAATTGGTAAACAATTATTACCTGCCTTTTAATATACTAATAGAGATTCAGTATATCTTAAACAAAAATTATTCCTTTTTAAAATATAAATTATTAAATATTTATCAAAAATTTATAAATCTTGAATAAAAATAAAATTAAAATCAAACTCAATCAATCGAGATACACGTAGAAAACTAACAATAATAGTACAAAAATTATGAAACACAATCTTTTATGCATAATATTTTTTCTTGATGTGATATCAAATTGCATTTAAAATCACCATCTTAAATATTTTTTTGTTTAAAGATTTGAATATTTCAATTGATATGTGTCTCTAATTACATTAACTTTCCAAAAAGGGAGTCATTCAAATTAGAATATAAAAAAGTTAGAATATAAAAATTATTTATTTTAAAAATACAGTAGTAAAAAATAGAAATTTTTTTATTTAATAAATTAAAAAATAAAATGCATATTCATAGAGAAACTGAATGAATTTTATCATTCATTATAACAAAATAAAATATTAAAAAATAAAAAAATCATTCAAATGGTAATAAAAAATCATTTGATAAAAAACATAATAAAAAGAGTAAATACCCAAATCCGTCCCTGAACTTTTCTTCACTGCCCATTTTCGTCCCTGATAAAATTTTATTAGGCCCGCAGTCCCTGAACTTGAATTTCGTGAGACATATCCGTCCCTCCGTTAACTCTCCCGTTAATAAGTGACGGAGTAGTCCTTCGTGGACCGTTAACTTTGTCCTACGTGGACGTTAAGTGACACGTGTGCAATGGAGTTTCTAACAGGGGACAAATCAGTCCCCGAAGTTTCTAATAGGGGACAAATCAGTCTCTACCCTTGAACCAAAACGATGTCATTTTGCAAATCTTCTATTATCTCCTTCTTTCTTTCCCATTTGAAACCCTAAAGTCCCATTGCAGACCCCACAGCCGCCCCTCCATCCTCTTCTTTGTCCTTGGTTGTTCTCCCTCAACCTCCATTGAAACACCTCTTTAAACCTTCATCGTCACACTAGCACCGCCACTTCCTCTTTTCTGTCATCTATTTTCTTGTCTCCCCCTTGAAACCTCCATTGAAACACCTCTTTCAACCTCAAGATTCCATTGTTACACCATCATAGCAACTACCCAACCTCAAGATTCCATTTTAAGGAGGTATTTCAATAGAGGTTGAAAGAGAAGATCCAAGGAGGAAGAAGAGGATTGAGGCACGACTGTGGGGTCTTTAATGGGGTTTAGGGTTTCAAATGCGAAAGAAAGAAGAAGGTAATTGAAGATTTGCAAAACGATATCGTTTTGGTTCAAGGGTTAGGGACTGATTTGTCCCTATTAGAAACTCCGGGGATTGATTTGTCCCCTATTATAAACTCCGGGGACTGATTTGTCCCCTATTAGAAACTTCATTGCACACGTGTCACTTAACGTCCACGTAGGACAAAGTACTAACGATCCACGTAGGACTACTCTGTCACTCATTAACGGGGGAGTTAACGGAAGGACGAATATGTCTCACGGAATTCAAGTTCAGGGACTGCGAGACTAATAAAATTTGATCAGGGACGGAAGTGGGCACCGAAAAAAAATTCAAGGACGGATTTGGGTATTTACTCTAATAAAAATAGTAGAGAGAAGAAAAAATAAAATATCAAGACTCTTTCGCAGCCTTAGACCTAAGACACTGTCACCACCTACCCGAACAAAGAAAGAAAAAATTAAATCTTTTTAAAAAAATAAGAAAAATAAAAATAATGATGAATAAAAATTGATTGTAAAATTCAATGATAATACAAAATATGAGGACTGTAAAGATATTAAATAAAAAGTAAAAGACGCACAAAAAAGAGAAAGAAAATAAGATAGTAAAAAGATAGACATAAGAAGAAAAACGTGTAGAAGATGGATAAAGAAAAAAATACGAAGAATGAAAAAGAAGAAAAATGAAAAAAAATAGAATAAACAAAATGAGAAGATAGAAAAAAATGGAGGAGGAGGAAGAAGACAGAAGGAAATGACAAAAAAAATAGAATAAACAAAAAGAGAAGAGAGAAAAAAATGAAGGAGGAGGAAGGAGACATAAAGAGGTGAGAAAATTTAAAAAAAAAACAAAAGAGAAATAGATGGAGAAAAAATGAAGAGAATAATGAAATAATAAAAAAGTATAGAAGAAAGATAAAGAATAGAAAATGAAAAAAGAATTAAAAAGTAAATTTAAAAATAGAAAAAATAAGGAGTAATAAGAAGGTAGAAGAAAAAAATAAAATAAGAAAGAGAAAAAAAAAATGAAGAGCAAAAAAAAAGATGATAAAATAAAAGTTCCTGGACATAAACTCCATGACTCTTGTTCCCTGGAAATATCAGAAATTTAAAAAATTAAATTAAATAAAGTTTATGTAACTATGTCACATGGTAATAGCCTAATAGGGCATCCATGGCATCCATATAGATGCCATGTGGGGTAGCAAATAAATACTGCAGAGTTGCACAACATTAAAAAACTTAGAACTCCTTATCATGATGAGTTCCACATAACTGGGAGGTCTTGTATGGAGGTGGGATCTTCCACTTCAATAGTTAAGATGTTGTTTCATTTTCATTTTCATTTTATATTTTTATTTTTGTATTCAGAATTTTACGAAGAAAATATCAAAAATAAAGAAAATATAGTTTTACGATTTTTACAGATTTCAACATTTCATTCATAAAAGTTTGAAAAGAGAAACTATAAAAAAAATATGTAAACTGAAAATGAAAACCCAATCAAAAGCTAATATTTTGGAGTGTGGCTTTTCGAAGGACTTAATGCTCATTACACTCACTACCCAAAAATGGAAGACATAAAATACACATAAAAGATTAAAAAAAGAAAAAGAAAAAGAAAATAGAGAGCAATAGAGAAAGAAGGGTATGAACGAACCAGGTTTTGGTACTCAGCGATTTTAGCCGTGGTGGTGCTCTCTCCAACAGGGATGATGAGTGAAGTGGCATTCTGAAGCTGCTCTGGCTTCATAATCTCCACCCCTTTTACCCCTAACCTCCTAAGAGCTATCACACACACATACACACCAACACCACAATTAACAACGTAACATCACAAAATTTACACCCAATGCATATGCTTTTTATTATATTATTATTACTTTTGGGTCTAAAAGATCCCTGTAAAGCTAAGACCCCCACAACGGCCATATTGTAATATAGAGAAGGGAATGAATGAGACAAAATATATAGATATTAAAGGCATAACCCTTCACTATAATCAGATTGCAGAAGGTCGAGACCCCATTTGTCTCAAATCATGTAAATCAATTTTTTTAAAAAAACAAGTGAAAACAGTGAATTAGAAATAACTCTAAAACCCAGAACTTGAAACGAATCTGTGAAAAAAGGTTCAACCTACCTATCCGCATGTGAAACAATTAACACGGATAATCATCTTCTTCAGCCATCGCAGGTTCTTCCTCACAACCTATTCAACACAGAGTAAATATAATTTTAATTATACTTTAACTATATTGGGCGCTTTTGAAATAATAAAAATCAATAAGAATCCAAAAAATAAATAAATTGGAATAGGTGAGATAATCAAACCAAATGGATAGATTTAGAAAAGAGAAATCTCTTCAAGGTGAAGTCCCTGTTATCTTCCACTAAAAATAAAACATAAAAATATATAAAACTGCAATAATTAAAAATAATAAATACTAAAACATAAATCAAAGAGCAATAAGAAAAACAATTTTCTCTTCTACTGTCCAGATATACATGTATAAACATTCACAGTCCAATTTCAATAAGAGTCCAGATTATACAGTCCATAAACAAATTTAATATCCATAAGTAAAAAAGTAAAAATAAAAAATCAATATAAAAAAGAAACAGGACCATTCATCATCATCTTCCATTCATCATCATTGAGCAACATTTCATCATCATCATTGATACCATCATCATCAATATTTAAAAAATTAAAAAAAAAAAAGAGAAACAGAAAGCACAAAGCATAGAGAAATAGAAACAATACCCGTCCATCATCCTCGGTCGAGATCTAGCAGCGGCGGAGTCCTCCTCAGATCTACATCTCCGGTCGCCGCACGATTCGCTGCCGCCGCCCATCACTACCCATTGTTCCTCGCCCCTTTGTTTTCCTCTCTCGCTTTCTCTCCTTTTCCCCTTTTCTCTTCCCTCTTCGCGACCGCGGCTCCTAGGGGTAAGAACATTTCAATCTGGATTCAAAGTAGAACAGGGTGAGAATGGGGTGAGAGCTAAGCTTTCAGAGAATGGTTGAAAGGGAAAAAGGAGATGGATGATGGAGAAACTACATGATGATGTATTGGAAACCGTGGGGGAATTGGAAACTGTAACACCCCGACTTTTATTAAGTCCTAATTAAGTGAAATTAAGGGTAGTTGACCTTGGTTATGATTTAATTCAGTTTGGGTGGATAAGTTTCTTCTAGTCAAACCTTATGTGTGATGTGATCTAAGTGTGTATATATGTGTTCATTCTATGCTATGTGAATTACGTGTGTTTATTACGAGTCATGATAATTATGTGTTATATGTTATTTAGATATTTTATTTTATTTTATTTTATGTGCATATATGTGTATTTTAATATATGATTAAATATTAGGAAGTTACATGAGCATTATAGAATTATTTGGGATGTTTTAGATGTTTTAGCAAATTTTAAGTAATGGTGGGCCCCACGGTAACTCTAGACCTAGCCACTCCATATATAAACCCTAGTAACCCTCTCCACTTCAGAAAAACACTCTCCTCATTCCTTGAGCCGTCATAGCCTTTTTCTCTCAAGAGCTCCCTAAGTCATTGATACTCCAAACCACGAAACACCCATCAAACCTCACCCAAACTAGAAAATAAATTCATATTCTTAATCCTCTCATCAAGCCGGAGCTTTCTACCGATTCTGTTTCTCCGTTAAGAGTCGCCGGCGTCACCGGACCGTTCGTGGGGCTAGAGAGAGAGGTCTCCAACGAGAGCAACGTCGGGAAAAAGGAGTCTCTCTTTGCATTCTAGCGTTTTGTCTTCAAGAGGTAGGGGTTAGGCATTCTATTTTCATGCATATTGATGATGATTTTATGAGATTAATTTGATGGTCGTTTTTCCCATTAGGGATTTTTGTGCCTTATTATTATTATTATTATTATTATTATTATTATTATTATTATTATTATTATTATGATACACATGATATATATATATATATATACGCGTATGGCAGCGTGAGCGAGAATGCTTGGTTTTGCTTTCCTGGCAGCGTGAGCATTATATATATATATATATATATATAAATAAAAAGAAGAAAAAAAAAGGGACAGTTTACTAGTATATGTATATTACTATTACATATTATTATTTCATAAATTTATACCTATTAACATGTATATTAGTTAATAATAGGTAGATAACATGTAGAAATAATAATGATAATAACAATAATAATAAAAGAATAATACAGTAAGAACAATAACATGTATAATATATGATATGTAATGATAATAGTAATAGTAACAATAATAGTATAGAAGACAAGATTGGTGATGAATAAAATATAAGAGTTTACAAGATACTTAAGGGTAGAGTAAAAAGTACAAGTAAAACTAGAATAAAGTATAAGTAAGAAATAATAATAAAATAAACGAGATCATATGTAAGACCCCAAAATTCTAATTATACCTTAATTAGAGGGATTTAGTTATAATCACTTTAATCAAGGTGTAATTGAAATATGTATGTGATCGGGATGTATTTTGACGTATATGTGTTATTTGATATGTGTTATATGTATTATGTTGATAGATGCATTACATACGAGTTAAATACAATAAAATAGACTAAGAACCTTGGGAAGGAAGTTAAGAAACAATCATGAGAGAATTTATGTATTTATGGTTATGTATAAGTTTATATAGGTGTGAGAAGGGTGTCTAGGGTGTTAGAAATAGTTTAGAGAGTGTTAGGTGCATTTTGGAGTTTTAGATGTTTGAAACTGCTGCTGCTGTCATTTATCAGCAGATGCTCGCTAGCGGCCAGTTCTAGTCGCTAGCGGGTGAGGCGGCAGAAGTTAGTCGCTAGCGGCCGTGATAGGGCGCTAGCGGGTAATGTGGCGAGATCAGTCGCTAGCGGCCGCATGATGCTCGCTAGCGACCAGCATCGTGACAGAACAGAATTTCTTTCATTTTGCATTTTAGACCAAACCCTTCAACTTATTAATATTGCCTGGATGCCCCTCCGTTCAGAACCACCTTATAACCCCAGAAGAGGTTTCTGAAACCTTACTTCATCCTTAAGAACACTCTCATACCCTCTCAAGCTTCCAAAACTTATAACCAACACTCAAACCTCACCTCTATATCACCTAAATTCATCACATCAAAGAACAAACACTACCCTCAGATCCTTCTCATCAAATCCTTTCATTCCAACCGATTAGAAACCATCAGGAAACTTAGAGGTATCATCATCATCATTAAGAAAGCTTGGGTGAAGTATTAAGCAAGGGATTCAAGAACAAAAAGTGATTTCTAGCTTGGATAGAGAGAAACTACAAGAGGTAGGGGTTTAGATTTATGTTAAGTCATGTATTAATGTGTTTTCATGCATCAGATACGAGTACATGCCTTTATTTTCATCAAATGGTTGTTGTTCTGTAAACTGACATGAGTGCAGGGTCGATATGCGCACTAGCGGCCAAATCACAGCCGCTAGCGAGCATACATGCGCTAGCGACCAGGTTACAGGCGCTAGCGGGTGTAAGGAACCGACTTGGGCGCTAGCGGCCACATAGGACGCGCTAGCGACCAGATCCCAGAACTTTCTGCAGAATTGTGTTTTCTGCTATTTTTGCTTTTATAATGATTCTAATCTTACATATGGTCTTTGAAATAGTACAGTATAAAGAATATGTATATAGATATATATATCAGAACCATATTTTGATTAATGGTAATGAATGGTTTAATGAAAAGAATAATAAATGAGACTAATTATATTATGTGATTTCATGCATATGATGAAGATTATGACACATGTAATATGATGAGTATGTATATGCATATAAGTATATATATATCATAAACATATATTTTTATCTTTGAGAATAATTGATATGATGAAAAGATGATATATGAGATCATCTATATTTTTATGATTACATGTATATGATGATGATTATGACATATATGTTATGAAGGGTATATGATGTATATTATGCATACTAATATTCTAAAGAAGCTGTGAAAGGTCATGTGAATCAGAAAATGAGATTTATGAGTAGCTTTCTGTACAGACGGAATTGGCAAGGGAGGTTGGCACCCTCGGTCCCCAATACCGATTTGTAAAGAAAGTGAATAAAAACCCTCTTCCCCATAGAGATCTAGTAGAAAACTAGATAGGTATGAGCTCATAGCCTAGGGGCCAGGTGTATGCGGAGGTAGAAAGAGAGAGGGTAGTGCCAATGATTTGAGAAAGTTATAACACATGACACATATAATCGTATGCATGATAGCGATTGTGCAACTTTTATATGATTAATTATATTTAAGCATGTAACCGTATGCATAGTACTGACTGTGCAACCGTTACCCGCTAATGAACATATTTTTCAAGTAACCAATGTCAGCACAAGGATGATTATTCATTGTTGCATAGCATTTATATAATTAACAAGAAGCATGTAGGTAAGACACTCCGGAACTAATTATGTATTTGTGAAAATATCATTAGTATGAATTATGCATGTCTCACCTATTTTATAATAAACCAGAGTGATCCCCCTATTGAGTCCGTGGAGCTCACCCCGATTCCACCACCTTTTGTTTTAGATACAGATCAAGATACAGGTATTCCGCTAGGTGAACGAATCCGGATTTGCTAGAGGATCGAGGCTCGGACATCCAAGAGTTTAGGACACTAGGGATTTAGATATTTCCGTATATGATATTATGCTATGTTATGTACCATATTTTGCTCAGAAGGATTTATAAGGGAAGTATAAGTGTCTGTACAAGCTTATAGTTCTCTTAGAAATTCTAGTATTTAAATATTGTAATATCTATTGTTTTGATTTTACGTTTATATGTATTTTCTTGTGTACGTGAAACTATATGTATGTAGCGGGCCACTTATGTGTATTATGCTATTTTGGTTATATGAAATTCACAAGTTCATGGTTTGGTGTATCGGATTATACCTTGTCACGTACAAGCCGAGATTTTTAAGTTACGTTCTCTTTATGAAATTGTTGGCCCTATTTTCCGTGTATTCTTATTTCAAACTTAAACTCTGAAACAAGATGATAATTTTCGATAATTAACTCGATATGACTTAAGCATAAAGAGGTAATTATTGGGGTGTTACATCATATGACATGAAAGGTATAGAAGCACTGAGAATAATATTTATAAGTAGTTGTATATCATGTTTATTTGATAAGGAGTTGTATTTATTTATTCTCCATGATGTCAGAGTAAGTAAGTGTATGTGCTATGTTTATTTCATGATGTTAAAGAGTATAAATTGACATGTTTTTACCCTTTTATGCTCCCTAATGCGTTATACGACTTGTGTATTTGAATATATAATTATTTATGAGATATATATGTTATACTGAGTATATGTGTTGTTTTTATGATGAGTTAAATTGTTGACATGATTATATGATTTATATAATGATTAATGATGAGATATATGTGATGAATGTTATATGCCTATGATTATGTAATGTTAAAGTTTAATAACCAAAACGCACTCAGTGACGCTATGTTAAAACGTCACGAAGTGACACTATGTTGAAACGCCACTGGGTGACGCTATGTTAAAACGTCACAAAGTGACACTATGTTAAAGAATTACCCCCTCTCCCCATTAGTTTAGGATGAGCTCATGCCTAGGGGCCGGTGATGTGGAGGATAGGACAAGAGGGCGGTTATGTCTCACAGTTAAAGAAAGATAAAGATGCTTAACATGTTAATATGTATTTTCTTTATGATGTATTTATTGTATATGATTTGAGGGCACTAGCACACTATACAGAGACCTTTAATTATGATATGTTATATGTATTAAATAAATTGAACAAGACGCACTTAGGTAGTTGTTCCGGGACAAGATTGTTTTGAAACTAATAACTGAAATGAATTCATTCATGCTCACTTATTTAATTAATAAACCTGGAGCGGCTCCCCTACTGAGTTACTTTCAAGTACTCACCCCACGTTATTTCAAACATTTTAGACGATAAGCACCAGCAGGACGACGGAGCGAGCTTGGAGACCACACAGCCTTAGTTTTAGCTTCCGCATTATTTATTAGACATTATTATTTGAGTTGTTTCTTTTATGGATTATGTTATGGATTTATTATTATTCTCTAGTTTATGTTTCTGAGACCGGACCTTTGTTAGCCGGCAAGTACTATTTTATTTATGGATTGTATTTGTGGAGTCTTGTGAGTCTCTGTTTTAGGCTCATGAGATAACACTATTATCATTGCTTGATGTATGTTTTGGGAGATTACATGGTTTATTTATTTATATTGAAGTATTATTCAGACTATATTATGTTACAAGTATTATCGCTTATTTATTACGCAAGGCCCTTATTTTTATATTCCGTACAAATGTTTTCGAAAGTTCTCCCACATATTTTCCGTGTATATTTATTTTAAATATAAAGATTATATATGATAACAGGAAGTAACCCTTATGAAATAGCCTAAAATGACTTAAGCATTAAGGGCTATCTAGTAGGGTGTTACATTTTGGTATCAGAGCAGGTCTATCCTACAGGGCTTGGGGTAATGGACCTGTTATGCTATTATGACATGTACGGTAGTTATATAATGCATATAACCTCTTATGTGTTTTAGTTAGTTTTGAGGTGCATGATCGATTTGCTTGACTGTCAGAGTAACTGTGCATACTTAGCATTGATATGGAGCTTGATCAACTCGATGTTGATTGTTTTGTGTGCACAGGGACATGGCACCTAGCAGACGTACTAGGAACGTTTCTTCCACCATGAAAGACCAAGGCGCTCCAGTAAGGACATCTCATGGCAAGAAGCACGTGATGCAGTGGAAGAGTCATCATAGGCAGCCTGATCGTTACGGTCAGGAAGAGGGTTCTCAGCACCTACGAGTTTTTGGTCCCTGTGAGGTTAATTCCCTCATGTACGCCGGGTCTCCCAATCCAAGTGTATCTATCGACTGGATTCTCAAGATGGAAGAGGTGGTTTCAGCTATGCCATACTCAGAAAGACAGAAGGTTACGCATGCCGCTCTCATGCTGGTGGGTGAAGCTGGAGTTTGGTGGTCAGATACGTGCAAGGTCTTGGAGGTTGTCGGCGTCTCCATCGACTGGAAGCAGTTCAAGGTCCTCTTTTACGAGAAGTACCTTCCAGAAGCAGTCATGCAAGCCAAGGAGAGAGAGTTCCTCGCCTTCCAGCAGGGGAGGTTTTCGATTTTAGAATACACCAGGAGGTTCGATGAGTTGATTAAGTTCTTCCGTCTTCCACCAAGTGAGGTGGATGAGGCCATCAGATGCATCTGATACCTGTATGGTTTGAGGCCCGAGATACAGAGCTTGGTGGTTCCCTTGAAGATCCAAGAGTACTCAGCAATGGTTGACACCTGCAGGATTATTGAGGAGACGAGCCAAGGGGATGCTCCCCCGAGAGCTAATACCCCGAGGGAGGGTTTGGCACCCCAGAGTACTCAGAACAGACGTCAGGCCCTCATTCGCTTTCAGCCATATGGTCAGCCACCAAGGACCAAGTCTCATCATCGACCACAGCAGCAGCTGAAGCGCCCACCCCGGGCGTTACCCGCCTCACCACGATGTGCCACTTGTGGCAAGGGTCACATCGGAGAGTGTCTATGTGGGAAAGACGTTTGTTACCGTTGCGGTCAGTCAGGTCACCTATCCAGGGAATGCAACGGTCTACAATCATCTTCCTTTAGGCCACAGCGCCAGGGGCGTGTGTTCACAGTCTGTACAGAGAACGTGGAGCAGTCAGATGATCCCATCAGGGGTAAGCGTTTATGTTTTTCTTGTTTAATGTATCACGGTGATGACTAGCCTTAATCATCATTGTTTGGAAACCCATTTAGTGCGTGAGTACGGTGGGAATTGTGTGATGCATGTCTAGGCCTGACGCTAAGCTACTTGTAGTTTTGTTAAGGTCTAGATGAGGTTGGTTAGGGATAGTCGACCTTGGTTAAGGGTTGACTGCCTTGGCTAGTTGACCATGGATGTTTACTCATCTCTGGTTGATCTTGGCCTCCATATGTTATCCTGTGTGTTAATCACACCCTTTTTTTGTTTAGAAAACGAAGTGAGAAGTATTTTCAAAAAGGGTTTTTCATGTTAGCTACAAGACCAGTTTTCAAACTTGTTTTTTGCCCTCGTTTTCGAAAGGATGTTTCGCGAAAATGATTTCGATAAACAAGAATGTTTTCGCTTTGACCTCTTTCACAACCTCGGTGGGATTACCCTTAGGAAGGTTTCACCCCTTTAGTTGGACCCTTACACCTTTACTAGGTTTCCGTCTCTGCCAACCACCAATCACATTCGTTGACCATGTCATGTCCCAATGCTTTCAGTATAGAAGAAAAAAAAAACCCTTGCTTACTCACACCGTTTGCACGACCCTAGAGAGAGAGACCACACTCCCCATATATAGCCTACATCTCCTTAGAAAACTCTTCGACTACTCACATGTGAACCCACACAGACCCTACCACTACAAGCCACCCCATATATCCCAACTCTACCGAACCTCAGGATCCATTAGTCTCCCAACATCACATGCCGATAGTGAGACCTAATAGAATCCTTGAGAAGCCATGTGAGAGATAGTTTTACCGTACCCTATCATGTTATCATGAGCACATTCCTCCTAGTGGCTTTGGATGTACGTCGGAGATATTTAAACCTCTTCTTTTGTTTTGTTTTCAAGTGATTGCGAGAGTTTGTTAAAATGACGCTTGGTTTTCAACTTGGGTTTTAGAAAACGATTCCATACCCCATCGACCTTAAGGTACGAAGTTCCTTAAGGCTCTTTTTGCGAACCGTTTAGTTGCGAACTTGAAAATTGTTTTTGTTTTGTTTGAAAATACCTTGGGGGTGTCTTACGGTGTCACTTGTAATTATGAGTCGTAGGGTCCAATGTGTTTTCCTAGTTTTGTGGCTATTAAGATTATATGTTTTGGGCATGGGTAGATGATTTCTAAAATAACGATATAATATAAGTTGAAAGAAGTTTTCGAAAGTGATTTCTTTTATGTATGTGAAAACGTACGTTATTAAAGGTCGTAGGAGTACAGACAACATGTTTTCATTAGTGTGGACGTGAGAAACCTTAAAATCTATTTTGAGAGCATAGAATTGCCTTCGATCGCAAGCAAAAAGGGGTTTTTGAGCATTATGTTTGGTTTTTGACAATTAAGTAAACGTGTTTTGAACTACTAGGGATTGGGAATTAACTTGGGTGTTCGAAAATTCCTAGGATGATGTTTTGAAAATGGAGATGAAGCTTTTTGTGGAGAACATTGATGTTGGATTATGGACCCTAGGAACATAAGGATCAACTTGCCTTGTAAGAACATGGAGTCATGCCTTTTATCTTGGAAAATGTATTTCAGTGTCCTTATGTATCTGTAACAGATGCCTTTGTCTCTTGAACTGGATTCTCCTCGTTTGAAATGGTTTCCTGTGATTTAAGGTTTGGCACTGAGAACCTATCACTCTTGAAACATGTCTTGCTTAACGCTTATTCCAAATGATTTTCTTTTCGGTCTACGATTTTGGATGTAGAAAAGTTTTATCACTCATGAACGTATTTATGATTTGGAAATGATTTACTTCCAAAGCTGTTTGTTTTATATGATTTAAAAGAGGAGTTTGTTTTAGTTTTTGATAAACGAATAAAGATGGTTTCGCGTTTTGGCTAGATTGGCCCTAACCAAAAAGTTGAGTTGGTTCTTTTATGTATGGCAGCCAACCTGGTCTAGTTTCCGCATAACTTGTTCATTCGGGTTAGCTGCTTGTATGTGAACCTTCCCTCTAGTCTTCGGGAGGGTAGGAGCTGTTGTGTTTTGTGTTGTTTTTGGTGTTAGAAGTGTCGAATTTCGAGGACGAAATTCTTTTTAAGGAGGGGAGAAATGTAATACCCCAACTTTTGTTAAGTCCTAATTAAGTGAAATTAAGGGTAATTGACCTTGGTTATGATTTAATTCAGTTTGGGTGGATAAGTTTCTTCTAGTCAAACCCTTATGTGTGATGTGATCTAAGTGTGTATACATGTGTTCATTCTATGCTATGTGAAGTACGTGTGTTTATTATGAGTCATGATAATTATGTGTTATATGTTATTTAGATATTTTATTTTATTTTATGTGCATATATGTGTATTTTAATATATGATTAAATATTAGGAAGTTACATGAGCATTATAGAATTATTTGGGATGTTTTAGAGTGTTTTAGCAATTTTTAAGTAATGGTGGGCCCCACGGTGACTCTTGACCTAGCCACTCCATATATAAACCCTAGTAACCCTCTCCACTTCAGAAAAACACTCTCCTCCTTCCTTGAGCCGCCATAGCCTTTTTCTCTCAAGAGCTCCCTAAGTCATTGATACTTCAAACCACGAAACACCCATCAAACCTCACCCAAACTAGAAAATAAATTCATATTCTTAATCCTCTCATCAAGCCGGAGCTTTCTACCGATTCTGTTTCTCCGTTAAGAGTCGCAGGCGTCACCGGGCCGTTTGTGGGGCTAGAGAGAGAGGTCTCCAACGAGAGCAACGTCGGGAAAAAGGGGTCTCTCTTTGCATTCTAGCGTTTTGTCTTCAAGAGGTAGGGGTTAGACATTCTATTTTCATGCATATTGATGATGATTTTATGAGATTAATGTGATGGTCGTTTTTCCCATTAGGGATTTTTGTGCCTTATTATTATTATTATTATTATGATACACATGATATATATATATATACGCGTATGGCAGCGTGAGCGAGAATGCTTGGTCTTGCTTTCCTGGCAGCGTGAGCATTATATATATATATATATATATATATATATATATATATATATATATATATATATATATATATATATATATAAAGAAGAAAAAAAAGGAACAGTTTACTAATATATGTATATTACTATTACATATTATTATTTCATAAATTTATACCTATTAACATGTATATTAGTTAATAATAGGTTGATAACATGTAGAAATAATAATGATAATAACAATAATAATAAAAGAATAATACAGTAAGAACAACAACATGTATAATATATGATATGTAATGATAATAGTAATAGTAACAATAATAGTATAGAAGACAAGATTGGTGATGAATAAAATATAAGAGTTTACAAGATACTTAAGGGTAGAGTAAAAAGTACAAGTAAAACAAGAATAAAGTATAAGTAAGAAATAATAATAAAATAAACGAGATCATATGACATGAAAGGTATAGAAGCACTGAGAATAATATTTATAAGTAGTTGTATATCATGTTTATTTGATAATGAGTTGTATTTATTTATTCTCCATGATGTCAGAGTAAGTAAGTGTATGCGCTATGTTTATTCCATGATGTTAAAGGGTATAAATTGACATGTTTTTACCCTTTTATGCTCCCTAATGCGTTATACGACTTGAGTATTTGAATATATAATTATTTATGAGATATATATGTTATACTGAGTATATGTGTTGTTTTTATGATGAGTTAAATTGTTGACATGATTATATGATTTATATAATGATTAATGATGAGATATATGTGATGAATGTTATATGCCTATGATTATGTAATGTTAAAGTTTAATAACCAAAACGTGCTCAGTGAGGCTATGTTAAAACGTCACGAAGTGACGCTATGTTGAAACGCCACTAGGTGACGCTATGTTAAAACGTCACAAAGTGACGCTATGTTAAAGGATTACCCCCCTCTCCCCATTAGTTTAGGATGAGCTCGTGCCTAGGGGCGGGTGATGTGGAGGATAGGACAAGAGGGCGGTTATGTCTCACAGTTAAAGAAAGATAAAGATGCTTAACATGTTAATATGTATTTTCTTTATGATGTATTTATTGTATATGATTTGAGGGCACTAGCACACTACACAGAGACCTTTAATTATGATATGTTATATGTATTAAATAAAATGAACAAGACGCACTTAGGTAGTCGTTCCGGGACAAGATTGTTTTGAAACTAATAACTGAAATGAATTCATTCATGCTCACTTATTTAATTAATAAACTCGGAGCGGCTCCTCTATTGAGTTACTTTCAAGTACTCACCCCACGTTATTTCAAACATTTTAGACGATAAGCACTAGCAGGACGACGGAGCGAGCTTGGAGCCCGCGCAACCTTAGTTTTAGCTTCCGCATTATTTATTAGACATTATTATTTGAGTTGTTTCTTTTATGGATTATGTTATGGATTTATTATTATTCTCTAGTTTATGTTTCTGAGACCGGACCTTTGTTAGCCGGCAACTACTATTTTATTTATGGATTGTATTTGTGGAGTCTTGTGAGTCTCTGTTATAAGCTCATGAGATAACACTATTATCATTGCTTGATGTATGTTTTGGGAGATTACATGGTTTATTTATTTATATTGAAGTATTATTCAGACTATATTATGTTACGAGTATTATCGCTTATTTATTATGCAAGGCCCTTATTTTTATATTCCGCAGAAATGTTTTCGAAAGTTCTCCCACATATTTTCCGCGTATATTTATTTTAAATATAAAGATTATATATGATAACAGGAAGTAACCCTTATGAAATAGCCTAAAATGACTTAAGCATTAAGGGCTATCTAGTAGGGTGTTACAGAAACCGTGTGAGAGGAAATGAGTGGATTGAGTTAGAAAGTGAGTGGGGAAAATTGGTTCTTAATATCTCAAATGGTGAGAAAAGTGTGCGTATAGATGTGTGGTTTAGATGTATCCACGTATGTTAAAATGGGTGAATGAGTGTGGATACCAAAATAGAAGTTTTATTTTGGTATTCACTTTATATATTAGTATAGATATTATGACATTTTTATATTATATATATATATATATATATATATATATATATATATATATATATATATGAGGCATTTCATTCATTAATTGTTTATCTATACTATATATAAAGTGGATTGAAAAAATAACTACCTTTTGGTGTCCACACTCATTTAGGTAGTTTTTTTTTCAATTCTAAAATTAAAAAATTAAATAAATAAATAAATAAATACAAAACATAACTACTTCTATTTACATATTATTTTTTAACTATTTTTTTTCATTTTATATAAAAAATTAAAAAAAGTAAACAATATGAATCGACAATAAAAATGCGACTTGGCGGGCACGGAGTGCCCGACAAGACGCTAGTTTATTTTAATGAACATTATGAAGTCCTTAGAATTGAATTATTTAAATATTTAAAATTAGGTACATGACCTAATAGTGAGACTTCATTCTTAAATGTCTCTAGTCAAGTATTACTGAACCAACAGGACAACAGTAATGCATTGAGGCTAGTATGTGTATGGACTGATAACCTTTTCTCACAGGTTATGGATATGTGATATCAAGTCTACACATACGTATAATTGTAGTATACTGAATTGACCCGCCATGAGAATACCACGTGGATCATAACGTGAATGTCATAGGTGATTCTCATAGTGATGATGGTACATGTGATCATTCGACTTGAAGTTACTGCAATTCGTTGCATGAGTAACTGTATGTATTAATATTGTCAAACGTTATAACAAGATAATTATAAAGTCGGTTATTGGACATATCGCGAATCATGTATGGAGATGTGAGTAACGTAGATAGGATTTGTCCCTCTCACATTACGAGAGATATTTATGTGGGCCCCTTGATGAGTGAGACTGGTAAATGCATGGCCGTGCTGAAATGAATTAATGTGTGACATTAATCTCATTTAATTAGTCTACTTGGTAATCAAGAAACTAACGATTTAACTATACAAGATTACTAATTCCACGCTTGTGTTAAATCTAGATATTTGGACAAAGGGACTGCATTGTACAGTAACATCGATCACGAAATGGTTATGTCAAACTGTTGAGTTTCTTATAACTTGGGTAACAGTGATGTGTTGCTAGATACCTCTCACTGTTTATATTATTAAATAATATTTTGTAATACCTCGGGTATTCTGAGTTGGTTTGAGTAAGAGATCACGATACATCCCGGGGAGACAGGACACCTAGTGGGCCCCACCTCCCCTTTTTCTCTTTCCTTTTTCCCTTCCTTTTCTCTTCTTTCCCGCAGCCACCCTCTCCCCCCCTCATTCTTCACATTTCTTCTTCCTCTCCCTCACTCTTACTCTCTTATCTCTCTCACAATCTCTCACCCAAACCCCATAACTCATCAAGATCAATTTATCAATCATCATCTAGTATATTGTGGGTAAGTGTAGTATATTTCGTTTTCTCTCTTGGTGTATATATCTCTCTATTTTCGGATTTGGGGGTTAGGGTTTACTATTGGGGGTTTTGATTTTGTTGAGAGATTGAGGTTTGTGATGTGTTCTCTAGGATCTCAACCAACTAGGGAAGCTCCGGGCAACTCATCCTAACTCCGGGTGGTGTCTTGGAGCTCATTGGAGTAATTAGTGAGTAATGGGTTATTTATGGTTTATGTTTGATTTTGATTTATATTGTGAATCTCTTGTTATGATAGTTGATAGGGACTGAGATTGGTTGATATATGATTGATATTGCATGTTGGTTGTGTTTGATTTGGATGGGTTGTGGTGAAAATGGGGATTTGGAGATGATTTTCGCGAAGTTTTCTGCAGAATTTCGCTTCTGACCCAGGCTGTAATCGATTACTGAAATCGATTACCAAGACCCTGTAATCGATTACTGTAATCGATTACTGCGGGATTGTAATCGATTACAGACTGCCAATTTTTACAAAAATTCTCTTCAGAACGAAATTTGAAGCTGGTAATCGATTACAGAGGCTCGTAATCGATTACATCAGTACAAAAACTCTATTTTTAAGACTTTAACTCAAAATCTTTATACCTTTAAGTACGTATCCAAATCCACTCGTTCACCACAACCCTAAACTCGATATCGGACTGTTATGTTGTTATTATGATGATGATGTGAATATAATGCGATGTACGATTGCGAAATGATAATAAATAAAGGATGATTAAATGTTGGATTGCTCGGCTTGAGGAGGGGCATAGCTCCCGGGGTCGAGTTCAATAAAGTCTGAGGAGGGGCTGGGCTCCCGGGACTAAAGATCTGAGGAGGGGCTGGGCTCCCGGGATCTCTAATGGCAAATACCCTTGTAATAATAATACATAAGACGAATTTGCGGAATGTGTCGTATGGTGATTATGTGATGGATTGCTATGACTGTATATGTGATCAGTATATTGTTGCATAAACTGTTTTTAATCTATTATTCACTGAGCGTATGACTCACCCATTCATACAAAACATTTTCAGATTCAGGTGCTGATCAGGAGGCGAGCCCTTCCGTTCCTCCGAGCTCTTAGCTTTGGTGAGCCTCGATGTTTAGAGGCGTTATGTTATTGTCTATTATGTCAGTAGTATGCTCCATAGGTTTACAAACAGGATTTCCTAAGTTACGTATGTGTTGTAAGTCTAATTAAGACTTGTTGGATTTCTGTTGGATTATGTTAGCTTATGGATTAAGCAGGATGTGATGACCATATTATATGTATTATGGATTTATAGGTGATACCTTGAGAACCCTATTATATGTATGGATTTATGTATGAATGCATGTTAAAGTAGTTGTGGCTGTTGTTGTTTAGCTATATTGTTGTGTGGATCACAGGTTAAGGCTGACATGGGACTCGGTGTCCCATGTGCCGGTCACGATCCGAGTTGGGTCGTGACATATTTAATAATATTGTCAATGTTATGAGAACTAATAGGGTCACACACTAAAGCAGTTTTAAATTGATGCTTAATTAGATTAAATTAGTGTGACGACTAATTTAATTGCATTGGGCTTACATCAGATGGGCCCAATAAGGCACAAATTAGGTTTAAGTTTTCTATGAGAATAGAGTGGAGTGTTGGCTACAAATAACAACACATTTAAGCCTAGCCTCACATAAATTTTGAATTACACACTCTCACTCAGAGAAACTCAATCCTTATTTTCTCTGAAGTTCACTACTAGCATAGAGAGTCTCAGAGGAGCATCAAGGTGGATGTGTGACGACCACATCTTCTGTAGTGGACTTCTAAAGGACGCCGCTGCTACTGCGTCGGAAGGATTGACATAGCTCATTTCGTGTAGCTGCCACGCTTCAACAGGTAAATCAAATATGATTTATGATATTTCACAAGGGTCTATGAGAGGGAATTGCATGTAAAATTTTTGTTTTCCGCTTCATCCATATGCATGAATTCCCAACAGATACAACACCTAATACAATTTCTATAAAATATAACAAAACTTCTCATATTTTTACACTTATTTCTGAAGCCTTATACATTATTTCCTAGCATCTATTACAACGGTTTACATACTACCTTTATGAACAAACTAAGAAGCTTCTGAACATTAATTCAATTCAATAACTAGCTTCTGAACTTATATTACATTAGTTTTGTTATTGTCAAATCAAATGAGGAGTTACATAACAAAACGCCCCTAAGAGAGATCCGTCTTTATTGAATTTTGAGTAAACCCCCAAACTGGTCCCTGACAATTTTAGCGTTGGACAAAGTGGTGCCTGACAATTGGAAATACCCTAACTGGTCCCTGACAATGTCAAACGTCGGACATCGTAAGGCCCTTGGACGGAAAACGTTAACTGTAACACCCGGACTTTTATTAGGTTCTAATTAAGTGAGATTAAGGGTAATTGACCTTGGTTGGAATTTAATTCAGTTTGGGTGGACAAGTTTCTTTTATTAAATAATTATATGTTATGTGATCTAAGTGTATGAATATGTGTTATATGATTTATGTGTGTGTTCATCATGTGCTATGTGATTTAGGTGTATGTTCATGTGTATTCATTTTATGTTGGGTGATTTAGGTGCATATATGTGTTTTAATTGATGTTTAGATGATGCATGATGTAAGGAATGATGTATGAATGTTTATAGCACGAGTTAGGACGTTTTTGAGGTGCTTTGAGGCTATTTGGTAGCCTTGTAATCGATTACCACAGGATGGTAATCGATTATAGCCCTTTGGTCTTCATATCTGGGCATTTTTGCTGTCGGTAATCTATTACATCCTGTCTGTAATCGATTACCGTAATCGATTACATCCTGTCTGAAATCGATTACCGTAATCGATTACCATTTCGTGGTAATCGATTACGACGTGCGCAGAGTGCGTTTTTAGTATGTTTTAAGTGTCGTTCGGGCCCCACGATGACTCTAAACCATATATAACCGAGCCACGACGTGAGAAACCCTAATCCTCACTTCAGAAACACTCCAAACACTCTCTCTATTCCTTGTGCCTCCATTGTTCTTCCTCTCTCTCAAGAACTCAAAGCCATAGCCATTCCACAACACCAAACTCATATCAAACCTTACCTGATCACAAAACAAATTACATATTCTTAATCCTCTCATCGAATAGAACCCTTCTACCGATTGCAATTCTTGAAAAGGAGCCATCTTTGTATTCCTACCGTTCGTGTGGCTAGTGAGAGAAAGTGAGAATGTGTTCTACGTCGGGAAAGGGTGTCTCTACGCATTACATAGGAAGTCTACAAGAGGTAGGGGTTCTAGACATTCTTTATTCTATGTAATTTCATGCATGATGATGTGTATTTGATGAGACTATTTTTGTTGTTCGTTTTTCCCATTAGGGTTCATGAAAGGGTTATGTCATACGAAATTAATTTCAAAGAAAAAGGGTTTCATCAATTGAAAAGTGTTTCTAATCATGTTTTATCAATGAGTTTTCATGAACCTATGTTTTCTATTGATTGGGATGATTCTAGATTAAAGTTTTAGCCATTGGCTTGTGAAAAACGTGTTTTAGAAACTCTAGAATCTGAGTTTTCCCTTTCGTAATCGATTACAAGAGATTCGTAATCGATTACGAGTCGAGAATTTCCAATCGCGAGAAAACATAGCTCTCTGTTAATCGATTACAGAGGGATGGTAATCAATTACAGACCCGTGGTAATCGATTACAGCACTGCAGATTTTACGAAAATTGACTGTTTTGACCCTTTATGTACCCTAATGCGTTGTACGACTTGTATAAGTGTTATATACGATTTATGCATGATTTATATATGATTATATGAGCTGTAATATGTGCTTACATGTTGTCATGATATAAATGTGTGAATGTATGTTAATATATGTTATGTATGATTCGTATGTGATTATTATGTGATGTTATGTTATAATATTATGATATGATGCAATGTATATGTTATGTAAAGAGATTAATGTGCAAAGTGAAAAGAAAGTTAAGACACACAGAGTAGCCTTTCCGTTCGTGATGAACGTTGCAGGGGGCTGGCAACCTCGGTTGTAACGACTCACTAGCGGAAGGTGAATTACCCCCTCTACCCATATGTATAGGATGAGCTCATACCTAGGGTCGGTGATGCGGAGGTTACATGAGGGTGGTCAGGCCAACACAATGTAAATGATCCACGGGCACCAAAAGGGCGTGCTTTAATTAAAACGGATCCACACGCATACTAAGTATGCTTAAAAGACTCCAGATAATTTAAGTAAAGATATGAGATATACGTTACAGACAAAGAATGTTATTTTACTGTTATGTTTATATATATGATAGTCGAGCACATAGTACACCACACATTGATGATTATTTATGTTATGTATGTACGTTAATTTAAAAGGAACAAGACGCACTTAGGTAAGACGTTCCGGGAAAAGATTGTTTTTAACTTATATCTGAACTAAACTCATCCATACTTCACTTATTTTATAATTAAACCCGGGGCGGCTTCCTCTACTGAGATACATTATGTACTCACCCTATGTTTTCCCCCACCTTTTAGAGGATCTGAACGAGCAGGATGTCGGAGCACACAAGGAGACCGTGCAGACTTAGTTTATGATATAGTCCCTTATATATATACCAGAGACATGTTCTATTTATTTATGCATATACGATAGTTTTTATGCTTCCGCTATATTTATTTGTTTATATTTTCTGAGACCGGACCTATGTTAGCCGGCAACTATTTATTTTACTTGTATTTATTATGGAGTCTCATGAGTCTTGATTTTGGGCTCACGGGATTACACCTAGTATTTATTTATGTTTTGTTACTTTATGGGAGTTTATATGATATGACGATGTTTACTCAGTGTATGATTTGTTATGTCGTTTTAAATTATCGATTACGTATTACGCAAAGCCCATATTTTTGTATCGTAACGAATTGCGAAAATTTTACTCCCGCCTATTTTCCGCGTATGATATTTTAAATACAAAGATAAAACATGATAACAGGAGGTAACCCTTATGAAATAGCCTAAAATGACTTAAGCGTTAAGGGCTATCTAGTAGGGTGTTACATTAACTATGTTAATGACAATTTCATTTTTAGACAAATTGGTCCCTTATAATTTTACTATTGAAAAAATTTGTCCATAATTTTATTTGAAATTTTTTAATAATTTATATTCTTGACGGAGCTCGGGTTTTACCGGAGCTTGACGGAGCTCAGGTTTTACCGGAGCTTGGCTTCATTACATCTTTCCCTTCCCGGGTACATTTTTCTCGAGCTCGGAATTTATCGGAGCTCATTCTTTACCGGAGCTCGACATTGGTCGGAGCTCGGCATCTCACGAAATTCATAGGAGCTTGACATTTACCGGAGCTCGGTACTCAGTGGAACTCAGAATTTACCGGTGTTCAGGTTTTACCGTAGCTTGGGTATTTACCGTAACTCAGTACTTACCGGAGCTTGGCATTCACCGACGCTCAACAGTCCTCAAAGATCGGCATTACAAACTCGTTATTTCTCCTGAGCTTGTTATTCCTCGGAGCCCGGCTTTATTGGCCTGAACTCGACTTTCACTAGAGCTCGGCTTTTACCAGAGCTCGGAACTTATCGAAGCTCGCCATCGCCGAAGCTCAGTTCTTTATCAGTGTTTGGTATTTTACCGGAGTTTGGAATTTACTGAAACCCGATATTCACCAGAGTCTGGTATTCACCGAAACTTAGAATTTGACAGTAGCTCGGGATTCGACCAGAGCACGACATTTATCGAAGCTCGATTTTTACCGAAGCTCGGCATTGACCGGAGCTCAGCCTTGATCGGGGCTCGATTTATACCAGAGCTCAGCATTCATCGAAGCTCGGCTTTTGCCAGAGCTCGGGTTTTACCGGAGCTTGACATTTACCGGATGTCGGTTTTTACCAGAGCTCAGCTTTGACCGGAGGTCGGTATTTACCAGATCATGGCATTTAACCGGTGCTCGGCTTTCACCGGAGCTCGGTATTCACCATGGCTCGGTTTTTACCGGAGCTCGACATTCGCCAGAGCTCAGCATTTACCGGAGCTATCTTACGATCTTGTTGCTTTACCAAGTGGCCATCTCGGATTTTGTTGCAATCAAGTCATTTCTCAAATATAACCATGAGCTTGTTGCTACCTTCTCGGGGCTTTACTGCAATTAAGTCATTTACGATCTCGTTGTTTTATGCCATCACAGATTTAATTGCAATAGAGTCGTTTACAACCTCGTTGCTTTCACTTTGCCGTCTCGGGGATCGTGTGCAATCGAGTCATATTATGCAACACCCCGATCTTTATTAAGTCCTAATTAAAGGAAATTAAGGGCAATGGACTTTAATTGGAACTTAATTAGATTTGAGTGAACATGTTTCCCCTGGTTTAAAGTATCTATGTTATGTGTTTTTATGAGTATTTATGTGTGCTTTGATGTTACATTAAGTTATAATGGGTGTATGGATGTTATTATATCAGTTGAGAAGCTTTAGAAGTGTTTTGGGGCATTTTCCAGGCCTAGTAATCGATTACAGCTCCTTGGTAATCGATTACAGCAAGTCGAGTTTCATAGTCGTTGTTTTTCAGAGGCCTGTAATCGATTACAGAACTGTGTAATCGATTACGGTAATCGATTACGAGTTCGATGTAATCGATTACCACGTGCGCAGAATGAGTTTTCGGATGTTTTAAGTGACGGGTGGGCCCCATGATGACTCTTAAACCCTAATAGCTCAGCATATAAAAAGGTAAACCCTATTTTTCCACCTCATTTGGTCAGAAACACTCTCTCTCTTCATCCCAGAGCCTCCATTGTTTCTCTCTCAATAACTCTCATAGCCATAGCCATTCCACGTCAATTAAAACCCACAAATACTCACCCAATCCCAAAAATAATTATATATTCTTGATCCTCTCACCAAGCCGGACGTTTCTACCGGTTGATTTTCTCCGGAAAGGGTCATCGTTGGAGTCTAGCCGTTCGTGAAACTAGGATTCCCTCTAGAGCAAGAGTTGTCTTCAAGAGGTAGGGGTTAGGCATTATAATTGTCATGGAATCTCACGTATATTAAAGAATTGATGAAGTTTTGTATGTTGTTCGTTGTTTTTCCCATTAGGGTTCATGAAAGGGTTGATTTATGAAATTGGTTTGAAAAAGAAAGGGGTTTTACAAATTGGAAAGTGTTTTAAACTTATTTTCATTATTGGAATTGGTATGACAATGTTTTCTATCGATTGGGACGATGTTAGGTTCATATTTTGGCCAATGGCTATTGAAAAACGTGTTTTGGAAACCCAAGAATCGTATTTTACGACTTCGTAATCGATTACACGACTTCGTAATCGATTACGATGCCCGAAATCCCACTCGCGAGAAAACGATGTTCTCTGTTAATCGATTACAGAGCTGCGTAATCGATTGCAGTAATCGATTACCAGTCTGTGTAATCGATTACAGTAATCGATTACCAACCCGTGTAATCGATTACAACAGTGTTGTTTGTGCGAAAACGAACTGTTTTGACCCTTTATGCACCCTAATGTGTCCTACAACTTATGTAACTGATATATATGAGTTAATTATGCATTGTATGCTATAAATATGTTGTTTAATAAATGTTATGATGTTATGTGATGTCTATGTGAACTATATGACTTGATGCTTTATGATTATGCATGACTATGTAAATGAGTATGTGCTATAAGTAGCCTTCGACAGGTGATGGTTGTGGCTGAGGGAGGTGAGTTAAACCTCGACATGCAACTCCATTACTGAGGGAAGGTGAAAAAGTTAAAGTTCAAGATTAAAGTAAAACACATGTAACCTTCGACATGTGGTAGTTGTTGCTGAGGCAGGTGTGGCAACCTCGACATGCAACTCTATCACTGAAGGAAGGTAAGTACCCCCTCTCCCCAATATAGTTTAGGATGAGCTCATGCCTAGGGGTCGGTGATGTTGAGGAAAAAGTTCAGAGGGTGGGCAGGCCAAAAGAGAAAAGTGTATAACCGAGTAAAGTAAAGTTAAAAGTTAAGTCTAAGTCTTAAAGGTTACTGTGACATAGAGTAATGATTGACTAAGTTCCCTCATATGACTGAATGGCACGTAGAGCACACACAAGAGTTATATAATGATATATATTACGTATGCATATGATATAAAATGAACAAGAGGCACTTAGGAAAGTCGTTCCGGAAAAGATGATTTTAGAACTTATAACTGAAATTGAATGCATTAATGCTACACCTATTTTATTAATAAACCTGGAGCGGCTCCCCTACTGAGTTACTTCCCAGTACTCACCCCATGTTTTTCCCCCATTCTAGATGATGAGATTCAGCAAGACACCAGAGCGGATGAGGAGCCCGCACAGCTTTAGTTCTATGCAGTTTATTTATCTTTAGACTTATCAGTTCCCATTATTACGTTATGGATCATATTTATTTCAGATGTTAGCATTTATTTGTATTTACTTTGAGTCCGGACATATGTTAGCCGGTATTTACTTTTCAGTTATTGTTTTGGATTCGTGGAGTCTTATGGGTCTCAGTTTTAGGCTCATGAGATGACACCTACTACTACTATTTACTTTCTTGATTGTATGTTTGGGGAGACTATGTTTGTTTACTTCCATTTATTCTATGAGGTATTATTCAGACAACATCACATGTCATATATTATCGTTATATTATACGCAATGCCCTTATGTTTATATTTCGCAAACGATTTTCAAAAAAATTCTCCCATGTATTTTCCGCGTACAAGTATTTTAAAAACAAGTATATGTATGATAACAGGAGGTAACCCTTACGAAATGGCCCTAAATGACTATAGCACTAGGGGCTATCTAGTTGGGTGTTACATTAACGTCACTTTTGTACTTAGTTCATTTGTCGAGTGTAGTCACGTCGGGCTTGGTTCCTTTGTACTTTGTGCATTTTTTAACTTAGAATAATTATATCTAGGTGCGTTAGCTCAACCTCGGACGTCGGGACTTCGAACTTTATGTCCGTTACTCGCACGTCAAGACTTTAGACCTCGTACATCGGGACCGCGTACACCGCTTCACCATTGACGTCGGGATTTTGGACCTCGTACGCCGGGGTCGCGTACACCACTTCATCCTCGATGTCGGTATTTTTTACCTCGGACGTCGGGGTCGCATAAACCGCTTCACCCTCGACGTCGGGATTTTGGACCTCGGACGCCACAGTCGCGAACACCGCTTTACCCTCGATGTCGAGATTTTTGACCTCGGAGCCGGGGTCGCGTACACCGCTTCTCCCTCGATGTCGGGATTTTTGACCTCGGACGCCGGGGTCGCGTACACTTCTTCACCCTCGACGTCGGAATTTTTTACCTCGTACGCCGGGATTGCGTACACCGCTTCTCCCTCGACGTAAGGATTTTGTACCTCGTACGTCGGGGTCGCGTACACCGCTTCACCCTCGACGTCGGTATTTTTGACCACGGACGCCGGGGTCGCGTACACCGCTTTACCCTCGACGTAAGGATTTTGTACCTCGTACACGGGGGTCGCGAACACCGCTTCACCCTCGACGTTAGGATTTTTGACCTTGTAGGTCGGGGTCGCATAAACCGCTTCACCCTCAATGTCGGTATTTTTGACCTTGGACACCAGGGTCGCGTACACCGCTTTACCCTCGACGTCGGGTTTCTTACCTCGGACGCCGGAGTGCGTACACCGCTTTACCCTCAACGTAAGGATTTTGTACCTCGTACACGGGGGTCGCGTACACCGCTTCACCCTAGACGTCGAGATTTTTGACCTCGTACGCCGGGGTCGAGTACACCGCTTCACCCTCAACGTCGGTATTTTTGACCTCGGACGCCGGGGTCGCGTACACCGCTTTACCCTCGACGTCGGGTTTTTTACCTCGGACGCCGGAATCGCGAACACCGCTTTACCCTCGACGTAAGGATTTGGTACCTCGTAAGCGGGGGTCGCGTACACCGCTTCACCCTCGACGTCGGGATTTTTTACCTCGTACGCCGAGGTCGCGTACACCGCTTCACCCTCGACGTCGGTATTTTTGACCACGGACACCGGGGTCGCATACATCGCTTTACCCTCGACGTCGGGTTTCTTACCTCGGACGCCGGAGTTGCGTGCACCGCTTTACCCTCGACGTAAGGATTTTGTACCTCATACGCGGGGGTCGCGTACACCGCTTCACCCTCGACGTCGGGATTTTTGACCTCGTACGCCGAGGTCGCATACACCGCTTCACCCTCGACGTCGGTATTTTTGACCGCGGACGCCGGGCTCACGTATACCGCTTTACCCTCGACGTCAGGTTTTTTACCTCAGACGCCAGAGTCGCGTACACCGCTTTACCCTCGACGTAAGGATTTTGTACCTCGTAAGCGGGGGTCGCGTACACCGCTTCACACTCGACGTCGGGATTTTTGACCTCGTACGCCGGGGTCGCGTACACCGCTTCACCCTCAACGTTGCTATTTTTTACCACGGACGCCGGGGTCGCGTACACCTTTCACCCTCGACGTCGGGATTTTTTGACCTCGTACGCCGGGGTCGCTTACACCGCTTCACCCTCGACGTCGGTATTTTTTACCTCGGACGTCGGGGTCGCGTACACCGCTTTACCCTCAACGTCAGGTTTTTACCTCGGACGTCGGGGTCGCGCACACCGCTTCACCCTCGACGTCGGTATTTTTGACCTTGGACGTCGTGGTCGCGTGCACCGCTTCACCCTCGACGTCGGGTTTTTTGACCTCGGACGCCGGGGGTCGCGTGCACCGCTTCACCCTCGACGTCAGGTTTTTTGACCTCGGACGCCGGGGTCGCCATCGACGTCGGGACAACTCTTGGATGAAAAGGTATCACGGAATTTGTTGGGATGGGATAATAGTCCCCGGCAACGGCGCCAAAATGATGGCCCAAGTCAGGGACAGCAAAGGAACCCACCTAAGGCCCAAGGTCGGACCTAGGGCGCCCCCTCGAGAGGTCCAGTCCAGACCAAGGCCCAAGGGGATTTGAATAGTGCAACGTGAATGGGTCGCAAGTCGGACCCGGGTACGGATCCTACAACCCGACCCGAGGTGAGATGAGCTCAACCCCCGCTTAGGGCGGGAGCTCATCAGAAGTGGATGACGACGCCGAGAATCCCGGAGCCACAACGACACTACGAGGATCGACCTAGGGCGTCGCGAAAAGTGGAATGAGCGTTATCCCGAGTCAATCAGAGGTGGTTACCGCGGAGAGGGCTCGCTTTCCACTCTATATAAAGGGGGGTCATTCCACTACACAGGTAGGCAACTCAGCTAAGTTCTCATGTTAGACTCGAACTGACTTAAGCTTCGGAGTCCTTGCAGGGAGACCCCTCCCTCTTGCTAGGAGGGGGAGCATGGAGCGAAGGAGCTCATGGAGAGGAGCGGGGGCGCGTGGAGTTCAAAAACCGACGACAGTTCCACCTCGATCAAAGGTACGGAACAATTGGGTAATTTTTCAATTGAAGAAGTAACAACATTTTATTACTTTGCTGTAGAAAATAATTACATGCACCATAAAATCAATTATAATTACGATTGCATTTTAGTGATGTACAAATTGAACTATAAAAAATCACATGTTGGTTAGTGGAGGCCCAAGTTTGCTAACGCAGACATTGATGCTGCCAATGGAAATTCATTAGAAGCAGAGGCATTTCTGCAGTTTCTTTCAACTTTTAGGATTGCTTTAGAGTTTGATGAAGAACAACTCTGCAAGCTTGTACAAGCTGTTGCTGAGTGCAGGCGGGCACCTAAGCTCTGCCGATCTATTGGTTTAACTCACAAAGTGTCAGGTTGGTTTTCTTTTGATTAACTGACCTGTGAAGTCTGGAATGAAGCATTCTCCTGTTGGGTACCATACCTTGCTCTAGAATCTAGATGACTAGTTTTCTTTAAGGAATTTAATGAATTAGCATCTGTGACAAAGTGTGAGCTTGTGCGACATATATGTTGCTGCGTTTGGTATGGTTTTTATAGTTGAATTTGTACATCAGTGAAATGCAATCGAAATTATAGTTGATTTTATGGTGCATGCAATTATTTTCTACAGCAAAGTAATAAAATGTTATTACTTCTTCAATTGAAAAATTACCCAACATATTTGTCTTTTGATAGTAATACATCTCAATAGAGACTTAATATTTACCGGAGTAGTTATATATAGCTTGGAATTAATATATAATTAGAATGAATATGAGTCAATGTTCATATCATAATTTAAAGGATTCATTCTTATTAAATTTCTTTTATTAGTCCCTAACAATTAATAAATAAGTCATATTGGTCCCTCGAACTAACGGAAGCGTTTAGGGACTAACGGTTGTCCGAAAATTGAAATTGTCAAGGACTAATTTGTCAATTTCTCAATGTCAGGGACTACCTTGTCCACCGCGAAAATTGTCAGGGACCAACTTGGGGTTTACTCTATTTTAAATTATGTATATTAAAATTTAAACTAATAATTAATATTAAATATAAAATTAATTATTTTAAGTCATATAAAATTTAGAATAAAATAAATCTATTATCTTGTAAGTATTTTAATATTTTCAATAAAAAATGAAAAGTTATTTTATTTTTTTAAAACAAGTAAATTAAGAAGTTTAGTACCTAAAATTATTTTTAAAAATCAATACTTTATTAAAATAATTAGAAATATCAAAATAATTTCATTAAAGAGTAAGTGACAATTTTCAAATTAAATATATATAAATTTGATTTAAGAATGTTTAGAGTTAAATATGTTAATGAAAGTGATAAAAGATAAAAGAATTTTAAAATTAATTAGGGACTTATTTTTCAAATAATAAAATTGTTAGGGACCAATTTGTCTAAAATGAAAATTGTCAATAACACTGTTAGTTTTTCAGTCCAGTGACCTTACGATGTCCGACGTTTGACATTCTCAGGGTCCAGTTAGGGTATTTTCAATTGTTAAGAACCACTTTGTCCGACGCTGAAATTGTCAAGGGAGTTTACTCTTGAATTTTTTATTCATAAATGATATATCAAGTCCAAATTATATGATAAGATCAAATTATAAAGTCATACAATTTTTCTAATTAAATGACTTTATCATAAATTGAATTTTAATTATTTTAATTAATTATGATCATTAATATATCACTATATAATCTAAATTTATTTTTCTCATTTTCTTGATAAACCACCTATCTCAATCATCTCCCGTGTATATAATATATTACATTGGATTGAATTTCAGAAATAGTAAATTTTATAGAAAAGTTATATTTTTTTCGTATGCTTTAGTTAATAGATTTTTTTTTTTACGAAAAATGTAAATAGTTTGAGAGTTTAATTTTTATATATTATTAGTTTTTTAAAATCTTTTCACAATTGTTTCATTATATTGTTATATATATAAATGAGTTTAATTTTAATGCACTGACTGTTATCCAATCAAAACACTTAATTTGTATGACTTTTCAGGTAATGAGAAACATAAAACATTATCACGGTTGATGTGCAAGTATATGATTGAATGACTTTATAAAAAAGTTGTACAATGTCAATAGATGAAAATTAAATCCTAAATAAGTATGATTAACTTCTACTCCATTATATTACTTTTGAAGTTATATATGCAAATGAATAAATTTAATCACATAATAATGTAAAATTGTTTTATTTTGTTAGTCCAACAAAACTATAGTATAAAATGATTTATATCTGGTTTATTCAAAATAGAAATTATTTCAATAAAAAATACTAATCAATCATGAATTACATTAGGATTTAATTTTTATTTACTAACAGTGTAAAGTTATTTTACACCGTCAATAAATAAAAATTAAATAAAATGAAAAATCATCACTATAAATCACCTACTACGATAATTATCCATCATGATTTGATATCATTCTCAATTTTTATTGGCTGACAATGTAAAATAATCTTATATTTTTAGTGCATAGAAAATTAGTTTTATCACATTTTTACTTAGGATTTAATTTTCGTTCACTATCAGTGTATAAATTTTTTACACAATTATTCAATTATGTGCTGCCACATCAACCATGATAGTGTTTTTTTTTTCCACTACCTTAAAAGTCATACAAATAAAGAGTTTTGATTGAATGACAATGTAAAATACCTTTATATTATTAATGCATCAAAATTAAACTCTTTTACTTAAAATCAAATCGAATAAAGGTTCACTTTGGTCCCTCAAATTGTAAATGTGATTCATTTTAGTCCGTAAAATTTTGAAATTAATTGTTTAGTCCCTCAAATTGTATTTTGTAGGTCACTTTAATCTCTGATCGAACTTCTATTTGTCAACTATTACCAATTTGTCGATGTGACAAGTTAAGTGACACGTGGCATGCCACGTGTCACTTAACTTGTCATATCAGTAAATTGGTAACAATTGATCATGACTAACAGAGGTTTGACTAGGGATTAAAATAACCTACAAAATGCAATTTGAGGGACTAAAGACTAAATTTCAAAACTTTAGAGATTAAAGTTGTAACACCCCGACTTTTATTAGGTTCTAATTAAGTGAAATTAAGAGTAATTAACCTTACTTAGAAATTTAATTAAGTTGGAGTGGATAAGTTTCTCCTTGATAAACCTTTATGTGTTGTATGTGTTTGAATTGTATGTATTTGTATGTTATATTTAATGTTTTAATGATGCATGAGGGTAGGAATGGCGTACGTATGAGTCTGGCACGAGTTGGGACGTTTTAGAAGTGTTTTGGGGCAATTTTACAGCCCAGTAATCGATTGCCACGGGCTGGTAATCGATTACACTGCACAATTTTCGAATCTGTGCATCTTTACAGACTGTAATCGATTACAGATTCGTGTAATCGATTACAGACTGCGCAGATAGAGTTTTTAGTGCGTTTTTAGGTCAAGAGTGGGTCCCACAACACCTCTATATAATGCCTACCCTAGCCTCCACTCAGAAAACCTAATTTTAACATTCCAAATCACTCTTGGCAGCCTCCATCAATCCTTGTGCCTCCATTCTACTCTCTCTCTCTCTCAAACTCAAAAACCATAACCCTTCCACAACCCCAAATCCATATCAACTCTCATCCAACCACAAAACAAACCATATATTCTTAAACATCTCTCCAAATAGAACACTTCTATCGTTTCCATTTTTGAAAGAAGTCATTCTTGTACCGTTCGTGGGGCTAGAGGGAAAGTGAGAAGGAAAAGGGTGTTTCTACGCATAGCATAGGAGGTCTACGAGAGGTAGGGGTTCTAGACATTCAATATTCACTGTATGTTCATGCATAATGATGTATGTTTGTTGATATTATTATTGATGTTCGTTTTTCCCATTATGGTTCATAAAAAGGTTACTTTTACCGATTGAATTTCGAAAAGAAAGTGTTTTATGGATGTAAAAGTGTTTTCAAACTTATTCCACCGATTGATTCTTTGTTGTCTATGTTTTCTACCGATTGTGATGATTCTAGATCTGAGTTTTAGCCATTGGCTTAAAAAAATTGTGTTTTTGAAACCCTAGAATCTGATTTCTCGCGTTCGTAATCGATTACACGGGTTCGTAATCGATTACGAGCTGAGAATTTCCAATCGCAAGTAAACAGGGCACTCTGGTAATCAATTACAGGGTCTCTGTAATCGATTACAGTAATCGATTACATTCCCGATGTAATCGATTACAACGCTGCAAATTTTACGAAAATTAACTGTTTTGACCCTTTTGTGTATCCTAATGTGTTCTACGACCCATATGAGTGTTATATACGATTTGTGCATGATTTATATATGTTGGCATAAGTTATTATGTATGTTTACATGTTGTTATGTGATGTATTGATGATATATGTGTATATATACCCTGTAAGACATTAATAACGGCAAAGACATCAAAAGGGACGCGAAGACAAAGTTACAGTTATAATAAAAAACTCCCGTCTTTGGATACTGATGGGTTTGTAAATCAAGGGATGACATCCTTGGTGAATAGCCTCATTGGTAGAAGAAGACGGTACCCCCTCTCCCCATAGTATAGGATGAGCTCATGCCTAGGGGCCGATGATGTGGAGGAATACAAGAGGGCGGGCAGTGCCAAAGATTGATTAATGCAAGATAAAGTTGTTTGGCTAAATGTATTATGTTATCCTATGAGTTACCAATTGTATAAGTATAAGGGCACTAGTACACTACACCAAGACTTTACTTTTTATGCCATATTGACTGTTTAATTAAAATGGATAAGACGCACTTAGGTAAGACGTTCCGGGAAAAGACTTCTTTTAAACTAATACCTGAATTGAATGCATTCATATTTCACCTATTTCTTAATTAAACCCGGGGCGGCTTCCTCTACTGAGTCACTTTCCAGTGCTCACCCTATGTTTTCCCCCCATATTATAGAGGAGCAGACAGAGCAGGACCATGGAGCTAGCGAGGAGCAGGCTCAGCTTTAGTTTATTTTCAGTCTTCCGCTTTATAGACCTATATACATTGATTTGCATTTCAGTTATGAATTCATTTCAGTTGTTTGTGTTATTTATTTTAAGTCCGGACCTATGTTAGCCGGCAGCTATTTATTTGACATGTATTTATGGTGGAGTCTCATAAGTCATTGTCTTTGGCTTATGGGATAAAGCCTAATATTTATTCCTTGTGTGTTCATTGATTGTTGGGAGTTATTTATTTGATAGACTATTCAGTTTATATCTTGGCATGTCTTATTATTTATCGATTATGTATTCCGCAAAGCCCTTATTTTTTTTTATTGTAAACGAGTTGCGAAAATTTTACTCCGGCTTATTTTCCGCATATATATATTTTAAAGTAAAGAATAAAACATGATAATAGAAGGTGACCCTTATGAAATAGCCTAAAATGACTTAAGCATTAAGGGCTATCTAGTAGGGGGTTACAAAAGTAAATCACACTAACTATTTGAGAGATCAAAGTGAACCTTTATTCAAATAAAAAATAAGTTTAAATGTGTTTTACAGTATATTGAATTATATAATATCATATCAGTAACATAATTACTTCTTAAACTCATTACTTAAAAAGTCATGTAAAATACGAGATATGAAGGGATGATATTGTAGAATCTTTTACTCTATTCTATTCGTAAATAGTAATTAAACTCTTTAAAAGTTATTTTTTTTTAACCAAATAAGCACATAAGCATAAAATTATATTATATGATTAGATTAGAGTTAACCATCATTTTAGTCCCTTACATTGCATATCTGTTTCATTTTAGTCATCTACTTTACTTTTTGTTCGATTTAGTCCCTCACATTACATTTCGTGATTCACTTTAATCCTCCACTTTACTTTTTGTTCGATTTAGTCCCTCATGTTGCATTTTGTGATTCACTTTAGTCCTCCACTTTACTTTTTGTTCGATTTAGTCCCTCAAATTGCATTCCGTTATTCACTAATTTGATACAAATAGTGTAATATGAATGACTAAATCGAACTATTCACTTTCGTGGTACACGTCATTTGCCACTTGACATTTAACACAGTACATATCAGCAAAGCAATAATCGAGTTAGTAATAACGGAGTATTAATAGAGGACTAAAGTGAATCATATAATGCAATGTGAGAGACTAAATTGAATAAAAAATAAAGTGAATGACTAAAATGAAACAACTATGTAATGTGATGGACTAAAGTGGTTGTGAGCTCATTAGATTAATTTGACAGTAAGTGAAAACTAAACTCCGAACAATTTTTTTCCAAACTTAGGTGCTGATTGGTTTGTGAAAACATTTTCTATTTTCATTTTCTGTTTTCATTTTCTGAAAATAATTTTCATTTTCAATTTTTTAACTTTTAGAAAATATGTTTGGTTTGTGAAAATAAATTTTGTTTTCAAATTAAGAAAACATAGAAAAATGCTCAGTACATGAGAGAAAGAGAGTGGAGAGTGATAACTTAAGAGAGAGAGAGAGCACTTTGGGAGAAGGAGAGTGGTCATTGCAAGAGAGAGAAAAAGTTGTGTGGGAGTGGGAGAGTGGGTAACTTACGAGAGAGAGAGAGAGTACTTTTTCATCAATTTTTAAAACAAAGTTCCAGTTATTTACAAGTATGCCACCGTGTTTTTAAAGAAAATATTTTCCCTTTTCTATCTCAATCTCTAGAGAAAACAAGAAAACAAGAAAATGTTGTTTTCTAAAATTGGTTATATTTAGAAAATATTTTCTGAAAACATTTTCTACAAAACATAACCAATCATGTTTTCAAAATATGTTTTCAAATTTTTAGAAAATAAAAATAGAAAACATGTAAACCAATCTCACCCTTAGGTTCTCCAAATCATCAACCTCAACCATTTGCTTCTTCTTACTTAACGACACGGTCCATTTAGTTCATTCTCCTTGTTATGACCACAGCGGTGTACGGTTCGTGCCCCCATTCACTCTCTCTCTCTACCCTTTCGTATGCGGTTTGTTTCCCGTGCGAGCCGAGCCAAGCGCGCATGTGTCAACAACCGTGAATCGTCATTGCCCTCTCTCTCTCTCTCTCTCTCTCTTTTATCTCTCTGTCTCTTTTATTCCCTCTTCTGTTGTCCCACTCACATTTGTGCAACTCACTCTCTCATGAGACTCCGGCGATATCTCCGATCAAACACCGGCGATTCTCCCACCCATCACACTCACACCCCCTTAAAAAATCCCGAGATCTTACCCTCTCTATCTTCCCTTGCACATTCTGATCACTAATTCGACTCTCTGCTTTTGCTTCTCGAACTTTCCTTTAATCACGATCCTTTAACCGGTTTCGTGGTTACACAGCTGCACGGATCTCACGCAAAATTAGGGAACATTATTGTCGTCGTTGTGAATTCGTGATTTTGATCGGCATTTTAGGGTTTTCCGCTAAGGTGCATTTTGATTGATTATGAGGGGTGAAGATGAGCGGCTTGGAGAGGAGTGAGGAGGGTACGAAGAAGAACAAAAAGAAGAAAGTGGGGAAGCTTATTTGGGAAGGGTTGTTGGTGATGGGTTTCAAAGGTGAGAGCAGGATCGAGAAGCTTCGGAACTCCGTTACGGCGTCGTCGAGGTCGTCGAGGATGAAACTATGGATGATACGCGTAACGACGTCGGTTTTGCTCTGGACCTGCATCGTTCAGTTAACGGCGTTAGGTGACGGTTGGGGCCCGAGAGTCCTCAAAGGATGGCCTTCTTGCTTCACTCACGAATCCTCCGCACTTATCGAACTGCCTCATTCGCCTCCCAGAGTCATTCCTCCCAAGAGTCAGTTACTAAAAGAAAAATCTGTTATTCTTTTTGGATTCAGTTACAGATTTCTGTTATATCGGTTACTTTTGTGCTCACTGCAATTCTGCACTTTTGTTGATTCAATTGTTAATTGGAGTGGTTGATTTGATTGGCAGGAGTGTACAAAAACAACGGTTACCTTATGGTGTCTTGCAATGGAGGACTGAATCAAATGAGAGCCGCGGTGAGTGGTTGCTACATGTGCCTGGCGTTTTTGCTCTTTTTTATTTTTCTTACATAGGATTTCAATTTATTTATTTATTCATTATTTTTTAAAAAAATTATTATTATGTGATTTGACTGTGTAGATATGTGACATGGTTGCAATTGCAAGATATTTGAACGTCACGCTTATAGTACCTGAACTGGACAAAGCATCCTTTTGGGCTGACCCAAGGTGAGTTTTTTCATTTCCTTCTTGGTATGTATATATGTTTCTGCAATGTTAAGATCTCTTCTAAATGACTGTTTTTATTCGCATTTTATTCCAGTGAGTTTCAGGACATATTCGACGTGGATCATTTTATCACATCGTTGAGAGATGAAGTGCGGATATTGAAAGAGTTGCCTCCTAGACTCAAGCTGAGAATGGAAAATGGGTTACTTTACACCATGCCGCCAATAAGTTGGTCTGACATATCTTACTACAAGAACCAGGTCGGTTTTTGGTTTTTGTTATCCTTACGCGGATTAGTTCAAGTCAGAGGGAAAGAGTTTGTAAATTGTGTTCTTTCTGGTTGTTTTTAACAGATTCTACCTTTGATACAAAAGTACAAAGTTGTTCATTTGAACAGAACTGATGCTCGGCTTGCAAATAATGGCCAACCTTTGGAGATTCAGAAGCTGCGATGCCGTGTCAACTTTAGTGCTCTTAGATTTACTTCTCAGATAGAGGAGTTAGGAAGGAAGGTGATCAAGCTTCTGAGGCAAAACGGCCCGATTCTGGTACTTCATCTGAGGTATGAGATGGACATGTTGGCATTTTCTGGCTGTACTGAAGGTTGCAATAGTGATGAGGTCGAAGAGTTGACAAGGATGAGGTGAGTGGTCTCCCTGACTGTCAAAATTCTCAATCACAGTGGAGCTTGAAGGAGAATTTATATGAATTGAAACCTCTTCAATTTCAATTTCCTGTGCCTTTGCAGGTATGCTTATCCTTGGTGGAAGGAAAAAATAATTAACTCTGATTTGAAAAGAAAAGATGGTTTGTGCCCTTTGACACCTGAAGAGACTGCCCTCACGCTTAGGGCTCTCGACATTGATCAAAGCATTCAAATCTACATTGCAGCTGGGGAAATATATGGTGGGGAAAGGAGAATGGCAAGTCTTGCAAAGAGCTATCCGAAACTGGTAACAAATTTAATGCTAAAGAAAACCTGCAAATTGTGATGCCAGTTGCTGTTTAATTTTCTTACTGTTTGCCTTTGTGCTCTTTTTAAACATCAGGTCAGGAAGGAAACGCTGTTGCAACCATCTGACCTTCGGTTCTTCCAAAATCATTCTTCTCAGATGGCAGCATTGGATTATCTTGTCTCATTAGAAAGTGATATCTTTGTCCCGACATATGATGGAAACATGGCCAAAGTTGTTGAGGGTCATCGTAGGTAAAGTTCTGGCCATTAAGAACTGTAATGTGTACCATCAGTTTTAAAAGCACTACTATCTTTATTCTATTCTATTACTGTTGTCTCTACTTGAAGCAATCTTGTGCCCGTTTCTTCTGAGAGATATCCTGGCTGTTTTTGTTGATCTCAGATGAAGTGTGAACTTGGCATATTTCCATTTTACTCTGCAAATAATTTTTCCCCTTGTTGTATTGAAATGTGAGTATTTCAGTTCCAAGTGAGCTGACTTGTGCCGTCTAATGCTTCTTCAGATATCTTGGGTTCAAGAAGACAATTCTATTGAACAGAAAGCTTCTAGTTGGTTTGATAGATCAGTACAATAGCGGAGTATTGAACTGGGATCAATTCTCTTCAGCGGTGAAGGAATCTCATGCAGATCGCATGGGTGGTGCAAAGAAAAGGTTGGTAATCCCCGACAGGCCGAAAGAAGAGGATTATTTCTACGCCAACCCAGAGGAGTGTTTAGAACCATCAGATGATATGTTGAGTAGTGCAATGTGAGCAATGCTTTTTGGATACAGCTAATTTTACACCATAGCCTCTCCTGGTGCACTTTCTCTACCACAGATATTAAAAATAGTTCTCTAAGAAGTTTTAGCAGAGATGACAGTATTTTTTTCTTGCATCAAAAGAGGGGGAAAGAGTCTGGGTAGTGAATTGGGGGGGGATTGACTTTGATGACAAGGTCAACCAAAGTAGCCGGGGTAAACTTTATATTTAAAATATCATATGCAAATAAATGCATCATCACATTCATGTATAGAAGAGCTACCCTGCCATTACAGGGTGAGAGCAGATCAAACTGCATCATTGTACACGAAGAAGGGATTCATATACAAATTTGCATTTATGGAACTGCAGTTCGTGAAGCTTTATTCATTCCTTTGCACCTCTCAATTTTTTCTCCGCTTTATATAAATATATATTTTACTTTTTTTCCTCTTATTTATACATCACGATCATTGTTGTTTTCTGGATTAATATTCCTGTAATATTAGGTTGTTCATGTAGATTGCTGCCACTCTTACATCCTGTTTGGAAACTTTTAATAAGACGGAATTGAATTGAATTCCATTAAGAATTGAATTCATGTTTGAATTTAATTGAATTCCAGTGTTTTAAAAATGTAAATAAAATTACAGAATTGAATTGAATTCCAGTGTTTGGAATGTTTGTAAAATGAATTGAATTCTTTTATAGACAAAATTATCCGTTGTTAATATGTGGGTTAAAATGAATCACATTATTTGAGTTTTCTATTCTATTGGTGTTGAATTCGTTACATTATAATAGTATTGCTAAACAATGTTATTCTATTGCTGAACAATGTAAGCTTCTAAAATGAACAATGTAGAATTCATTACATAAATTAGTGTTAGCTTCTAAATTCAAAAATGTTAATTGTGAAATGTATTTTACTGAACAATGTTATTCTACTTGAATATTTTTGGCACTAAGAGTATTCTAATACCAACAAAACATTCTGTTTGGAAACTTTTAATAAGACGGAATTGAATTCCATTAAGAATTGAATTCATGTTTGAATTTAATTGAATTCCAGTGTTTGGAAAATGTAAATAAAATTACAGAATTGAATTGAATTCCAGTGTTTGGAATGTTTGTAAAATGAATTGAATTCTTTTATGGATAAAATTATCCGTTGTTAATATGTGAGTTAAAATGAATCACATTATTTGAGTTTTCTATTCTATTGGTGTTGAATTCGTTACATTATAGTAGTATTGCTAAACAATGTTATTCTATTGCTGAACAATGTAAGCTTTTAAAATGAACAATGTTAAATTCATCACATATATTAGTGTTAGCTTCTAAATTCAAAAATGTTAATTGTGAAATGTATTTTACTGAACAATGTTATTCTACTTGAATATTTTTGGCACTAAGAGTATTCTAATACCAACAAAAGTGAAACCTTGTTATGACCCACGAGAATATGACACTATTTAATCAAATAAGAAGGGTTATACGAGAATATGGCATGACTTACCTAGGTGTGATGCTTTTGCAGATGAAGGATGAAGAAAGCTGCTGGAGAGGGAAGACGAGACGAAGGCAGAAATTTGCAACACTTGGGAAAAATATAGGTTAATTAGGAGAGGGTATTTGGAGAGGATAAATGGTACAATTCACATTTTAAATGAAATCCTAATGGAATTCAATTGAAGAGTGAAATCACTCTGATTTGATTTTATATCAAAACTATGAAAATAAATTGAATTATATTTCAACTTAAGTATTTTTTTTTTGTTTTAAACACTGAAATTAAATTCACGTGAGAATTGAATTTCATTGGGTTCCAAACACTATGTTAGCGTTTTGGACATCAACGCTTGCCATTTTTTTTCACTATTTTCTTTAATGCTAAATATTGTCTCTTATCCATTAAGGGAGAGTTTGTTCCCAAAACCTTTTGACATTTATGTTTCTGTATTTAGTTCAAGGTTTAAAGAAACATGCATGAGAAGACCGGATTCTCATAAGAATAAGAACGGAATGTTGGACCTTCTCCGGATCATCGATCCTTCGACATAGTTCACAAACCGAATGTCATAAATTATATTCCGGGAAGGAGAATACTTTCAACGGTGATACTATTTGTATATCACTAGTACGTTTAACCCATGCGATACACGGGGCATATTCGTCCTAACAATATATACATAAATCTAAATATAAGAAGAAAATATTATATAAAAGAGGGGAAGCATTTATGCTAGCCGCAAGAATATCTTAGAAATGTAATTATAACACTCTAACTAAATAAATTATAATAGTCTAACTAATTCTCTACACAATTTCTCTAGCAAAATTCTTCAGTTTATTGTAAAATCTCGTTATTTTTTAATAAGTTTACATTAATAAGTACATTAATATCTAACATATTAATAGTAAGAGTAAATCGAATTATAGAGAAGCTATATTTTATTGTTATAATGTATTAATATTAAAAATATTCTTTTGAATTAATATATAGTAAACATTGAAAAAAAGATCATATTAATTGTGCTATATAATTGTAGCAATCTTATAAAATATGATATGTATCATCCTATTATATTAAAAATAAAATATGCTATATAATTGTAGCAATCTCATAAAATTTGATATGTATCACCCCATTATATTAAAAATATTTGAAGATAATATCACTCCGTCATAAAATTTGGTATGTATCACTCCACTATATTAAAATATAAAAATAGAAATGCATACAAAAAATACAAATGGAACTTCATATTTAAAAATTACATATTAATAATTTTTAACGTACAGAAAATAGTAATATGCTGTATTGGAATTTAAGAAAAAATTAAATTTATTTTTCTCCCAAATAAATAATAAAAAATATTCACATTTCTCAATTGTTATGGAATATCAACTATGAAGATTTGAACATAATTCGGGTGACTACTTTACATGTACAGATGACTATTAGGGGGCGTTTGGCACATTACCGTGGAAGATTACCGGTAATCTAGATTACCTTGCAGATAGATTACCTCCAATTAAATTACCGGTAATTAATGCAAATTACCTTGTTTGGTATATTATCCACATTACAAGGTAATCTATATATATTACTATAATACCCTCTAAATAATTATAAAATGAATTAATCAAATATAATTATATTACATATATTATTAAAATACCTAAAATACACATAAAACGAATTAATGAAATATAATTATATTTTGAATTTAATATCAATATTTTTCAGTTTTGACATTAATATAGTTATTTACTAAAAATAAAAATTCATTAAAATAATTATAATATTCTTGCAAAGAGTGCAATATAGAAAAAGTAAATATAACGCAATAAATTAAAAAAAAAACAACAACAAGAAATATTCTTGCAAATAGTTCAAAATAGAAAATCAAATGCAATAACTAAAAAAAACGAGCAAAAATTATTCTTGCAAATAGTTCAACATAGAAAAATCAAAGGGCGGCAGCAACAGTAGTAGCAGGGCGACGTGCAGCAGTAGCAGGACGGCGCGCAGCAGCAGAGCAGCATGGCGGTGGTTAAAGGGGAAGGCGCGGTGAGTTTGACAGATTAGGATTTGTGTTATAAAATTAGGAATAGTAGTGTAATTTGTTAAAGGGTAATCGTGTAATAAAATAAATTAGAAAATTACCTGGGGATGGTAATCCAGATTGCCACCGGATATGGGGGTAATCCACATTTTTTTTTGGTTTCCCAAGGTATCCATCGGAGCGATTCCGATGACTAATCTCTCGCCGATTTGTGCGTGCACCTCAAGGGTGGGACGGCTGGCCAAGGTCCTTTCTGCATACACACCGCCCAGGGATCGAACCCAGGACTAGATGCTTAAGCAACCCAAGCCACTACCACTTGTGCTAGGGCCCTTGGTTCCGGGTAATCCACATTACCTCTATCTTTGTCAAAACAAATGAATCAATCTGGATTACCAGATAATTTAATTGCAAGATTATCGGTAATCTATCCAGATTACCTCGTACCAAACGCCCCTTAGCTCTAAGTTCCAATAAATAAGAATTTAAGAGCCTGTGTATAATTCAAAGAACTAGGATACTCCCTCAACCACTACATCCTTGATAATTTATTAAAAACAATAAATATGGAGTCATTGTGTTCATTTTATCCTTAAATATTTTCATTTTATCCCATTACATTAAAAAAATTTGATAATATGATCTCGTTGCACTAAAATTATTTGAGCATATTAAATAAAATTATACCATATGACATCTTAATAAATATATAACTTTTGAAGGAATCATAAATACTTCAAATTCAAATGGAGTATCACATATTTATAAGTATTCTTCCATTCATTTGCATTATTGGTCAACTCTAAGTTAAATACTCTTTGGTAAGTTTTCTTTTTTTCTTTGTAAATTTTCTCTTCCACCATGTCCTTATAAATTATAAAACAAAAGCTGAGTTTTCTTTGTTGCATACTTTTTTTTTCCTTCTATCTTATGCATACATGAATCATTATTTTGTCAACTTAGTCTCTTCTTCACGCCAATTATTTTCATCACCTTGAATACAAAATACATTTATGAAATGGACATTGAAAACTTTTATTATTGATGATAAACAGAAAATTTCTTAATATTTTTTATCACTGGTCTTTCTCTCTGTGATTCCAACAACAAATCTAATTTGACTAATCATATTAACTATTATTTTCAATTTATGATTTGTATATTTTCAGAATCAAAATCTGGATTTTTATTTCAAATCTAAATTAAATCTTTTAACCTTATTATAATCATACTAATTATAGGTTAGGTTGATTTGTATGAGATTGTTACAATTATATAACACAATATATATATATATATATATATATCTTACCTATTATAAAGAGAATATAAAAAAGAGCAGTTATGTTTGGTCTCTCCATATTAATATTTTAAAAAAAACTTAATAACACTATATTTCCTCTTACCAAAAGCAGTTTCCAGACTCATTTGGAGACCTCACGGGTTCGTCCACTTACCCACCTAATCAGACGGTTTATCCACATTTCTTTAAAAAAAAAAAAATCAAATAGTAACTGTTACAAATTGAAACCAAATTAAAAAAAGGAATGGATGATGACTTTGCTCTCCTCTCATTTTCGAGTATGCATTGTAAGCATTCTTTGGGTATGATTGCTTCTTCTTCTTCCTTTGACTTGATTATAAGTCATGATTTCATCAAACTCAAAGATTTCAAATTTTCTTCGGGTAAAGTTATTTTTTCAACAGATATGAGTTTTTGGTTTTTGGTTTTTTGTTCTTCTCTATTTACACTTTCTCATTCTTTTATTTATTTATTAATTATTTTTTTATCCTTTAAAATTTATCCTAGAGAACAAATATGGGGAGATCCGGAAGAAAGTGAATTTGCATGTTTGATATAGAGCAAAAACAGAGTGAAATCAGAAAAACAGAAAAAAGGAAAGAAAAGATAAACAGAGCGAAAACAGATAGAGAGAAGAAGAAGAAGAAAGAACAACTCTCAATGGAGTTTTTGGCACTTTTTGAAGAAGAAGAACAACAACAACAAGAAGATTCTCCAGGAATTTACACGGCTTCTTCTATAGTTGTTCCTGCTGTTGAACAACAACCTAGAGGTATTTACAAATATTCCAATGCTTATTCTATTCTTTTCTCTGATCATGTTTTTGTGGGTTGTGAATTTTCTGGAAATTCTAGATTCTTCTTTATGAAATTGTTACTCTGTTCAATTTTTAACTTTAGTTCTTTTCTTTTATTTTCCTTCTGCAAGGTAGTTCTTTCTCTCGCCATGGGTTCTGTTTCTGGGTTCTTTTCTTTTTTAGAAGAAATAAATCATAGTATGAAGTTGCATGTTGTTCCAAGATTGATGCCTTGGACAGTGGAAATCAAGATTGTTTTTTTTATAAATTCTTATAGATTCTTGGTTATACTTCATTGTTAATTTAGTCTTACTTGGCAATGGACCTTGCTTTTTGACCATGGTTATTAAATTTTGTATATTTTTTAATGCAATTGAGAATGAATACTCTTAATTATGCATATTTAAGGCTTTTGTGATTCTCAACATTCTATTTGAGGTATTTCAACTCGGGAAATTTTATGCTTCACAGTTGCTTCGGTAAGATCGACAAAACAATTAATTGATCTGCTGAATGCTGATGGACAATATATTGCTATATCATACTGACTGAAGTTGATAGTCGCATAAAGAAGGGCATCAAATTTTTTTAGTACATAGCAAGGGACAAAGAAATGCGCCGAATACCCGATTTAAGTAAGCTATGGTTCTTTATTTTTTCAATTTCTCCTAATGAAGATAGCTGTAAAACTCTTCATTGAAGTGATATCTTCTTTAAGTAGACATGTATATATGTATAGAATTGTGTATTTAATACCCCTTATTTTATAATTTTTACTTTCAATAGGTAGGTGTTGCAAGTATTCTAAACTAAATATATATGTATATATGTTCACCACTATTCATTTTTACTTTACTTTTCATGTTACTGAGAAGTGTGATAATAGAGAAAAAAGTGGGAGATTGATTCAGCCAAATGAAATCGAGTAAAGAAGTAAATGGGGGATGTGATTTTAATCATGTGTGTAGTTAACCAAGTTGAATAGTTGAAAATATGGTTTGATTAGACAGTTCAGAAATTTTTCAAGGAAAATTAGTATTCATAGTGTAATAGCTTATTTTTTTTAACTCTTTTGTTCTTTTTATTTCACTTTAAATTGGAAAAATGCATGAAAAGGTGAAATTTCATACGGAATACTCTTTTCATACTTAATATTCTTTCTTTGTTAAAGCAATTGAAAAATAGACTTTACAGGCACAAGAGTGTTGCGTAGGGGGAACGTGTTACGTAGGGAAAACAATAGAAAAGCGAGTTGACAGGCACAAGAGTGTTGTGTAGGGGAGTGTGTTATGAAAGGAAAACAATAAAAAAGCGACTTGACAGGCACGGTAGTGCCTGTCGAGTCGCTAGTATATATATATATATATACTATAGAAGTATATATCCACAGTAGCTACATTTATTTGAATACAAAATAGTAATGTTTCTGCATAATCTATGTCCACAGTTCGATAAAGCTTATGGTTCAAAAGACAATGATAAAAACTAAACAATATAATATTTCCTCTGAAATTTGGTATTGAAATTCTATACATGTTTGGTTATTAAGTAGTAAAAACAGAACACAACAAAAGTCAACAAATGTCACAGTTTGAAATGTCAAAATAATACATTAAAATATACACTTGCATTAAGCTTCTGCTTTAGAAGACAATGATCAATGCTTACCAAAATTATTCTATTAGTTTCAATAATGCAGAACCACAAATATATCAGATGGAATGAAGAGAATAGGAGAAAAGTCAGTACAAAAAGAAAAGGGTATCTTAACTTTGCTATAAGAATGGTTTAGTAGATTTATGAAATGAATGGTAGTAAATTTGAAGGAGGAAAACAAAACAACTAGTTTATATTTAGAGGTAACAGACATTTAATAAAGCTATAAACAAATAGTAAAACGTGCAATTGCAAACCTGAGCTTTAAATTTATTGAGTAATGTGCAGTAGCTCTATAGTTGTATGATCAATAAATGAGGGATGTGTGTAGTTCCAATACAGTCTATAATGATGTAAACTAAAGAATCGAAGTGAATTTAATGAAAAGAATGAAAGATGTGATCATTTAGTGATGAGTGTATGAAAAATTATATCAAATGTTAAGTATGTCAATTATATTAAATATGAAGATTATGCGTTTTCAAGATATGTTGTACATAACTTGTTCATCATGCAGATAAAAAATGAGAACTTTGGACAGATATACAAAGGTAATATGATAAGCACAGAATAGAGAGACAGATAGAATAAAATAGAAAGGAAGGGTAGGGCGTATTATTCAATCAAAGAAGCCAAATACTCGAGGGAGGTTTCTGAGCACTGAGTAGCTCATACACTCTAAGAGAAAACCAAATCCAGCCTGCTCTCCTAGATCCTCTCTCACAATACAAATACTCTCTCCCATAACAGAATTCCCCACCCCGCACCTGGCCCCACATGACCACAGTGCTATTCGGTTGTAACTCCTGCCATCGTTGTTGTAGGAGCAATTCCCAATTTGTCCTTCTTCAATCTTCTCTGATAAACCTTCAATGTTGGGCTGGGCTGCTGCTCTTTCACCATGGGCTGCTGCTGACTCCCATCAATGACAATGGGCTGCTGATCTCTATTAATACTCCCTCCATAAACATTCACCTTGTCCTCAAGGTGGAAAGAAGGAAAATTCATGTTGATGTCTTCGGCTGATTCCCAAGAGCTTTCAAAAGGGGGAAGGTCCTGCCACTTAAGGAGTATCTCCTTATCACCAGCTGCATTAGTTCTCACAGCCAGAATGTCCTCAGGGTGTAGCTTCAATTCACAGTCTTCTACTAATCCTTTTGGTAGGGGCTGACTTTGTGCTTCAAGGGCTAAGCATTTCTTCAATAAAGACACATGAAAAACTAGATGTACCATCGATTCCGGGGGAAGTTTCAACCTATAAGCCACCTTGCCGATTCGTTCCTCCACTGTATAAGGCCCATAGAACTTGGGACTTAACTTCTGATTTCTCCTTTTAGCTAGGGACCTCAGCCTGTAAGGTTGGATTTTTAAGAAAACAACATCTCCAACTTGAAATTCCACATCCCTTCTTTTTCTATCCGCCTGGGCTCTCATCTTCTCCTGGGCTTTGTTCAAAAACCATTTAAGTTCATCCAGCACTTCATTCCTTTCAGCAATTAACAAATTCAACTCCTCTATCGTTGAGGAATTCGTGTCACCCCTGATTAGGACTGGCGGGTCTCTTCCATAAAGGGCCTTCAAGGGTGTAGTATTTGCAGACGCATTGTAGGTGGTATTGAACCACAACTCAGCCCAGCTTAACCATCTTGCCCACTGTTTTGGTTTGGTGCTTGTGAAGCACCTCAAATACGATTCCAAGCAACGATTTACTACCTCCGTTTGTCCATTAGTCTGAGGATGGTAGGCAGAGGTGTACTACAGTTTTGTGCCAACCTGCTTAAACATATCAGTCCAGAAATGGCTCATAAAGATTCGGTCTCTGTCGGTCAGGATCTTGGCTGGAAAACCGTGCAATTTCACCACTTCCTTTGCAAAAATAGTCGCCATTTCTTTTGCTGTGTAAGAATGGCTCAACCCAATAAAATGAGCATACTTGGTGAGCCTATCTACCACCACCATGATGGTATCCCACCCTTGGGACTTGGGCAGCCCTCCTATGAAGTCCATAGAGACTTCCTCCCAAACCAAGCTTGGAACCGGCAAAGGCTGAAGTAGCCCTGCTGGGGACAGCGTTTCATATTTGTTTCTACAGCATATCTCACAAGCCTTCACATAATTCTGTATTGTCTTCCTCATGCCCTCCCACCATACCAACCCTCCAATCCGTTTATAAGTTCTAAAGAAACCCGGGTGCCCCCCACCAGCCAAATCATAGAACTCATGAAGAATAAGGGGGATTCTAGGAGAGTTTTTTGGAATTATGAGTCTGCCTTGAAAATACAATTGTCCCTTCTTAATCTCAAAACCTTGCTGCTCATCTCTACCTTGCAGCAAATCTTGCAGTATCATTTTCAGTTTAGGATCTTGTTGCACCTCTTCCTCTATCCCATCCCAACTGTGGAAGGTCACGACTGATATTGCTGCCAGGGAAAATTTCAGTGAGAGTGCGTCGGCTGCCCTATTCTCCTTACCCGCCTTATATCGAATTTCGAAGTCGAACCCCAAGAGTTTTGCAATCCACCTTCGCTTCCCTTCACCCATTATTCGCTGATCTATTAGAAACTTAAGACTCTTTTGGTCGGTTAACACCACAAATTTCCGACCCAACAAATAATGCCTCAACTTCTGCACCGCCATCACGATGACCATCAACTCTCGCTCATAAACAGATTTTAGCTGCCCCTTTTCAGATAGTTTCTGGCTTAAATAGGGTATTGGTTTACCCTCTTGCATCAAAACCGCGCGCAACCCCTTGCCCGATGCATCCGTCTCAATCACGAATGGTTTCTCGAAATTAGGAACAGCCAGAACTGGCAGCGAAGTTAGCACCTCTTTTAGTTTTTCAAAGGCTAATTGAGCCTCATTTCCCCACTGAAAACTGTCCTTGCGTAATAGTTGTGTTAAGGGCCAAACTATCTTCCCATACCCTTTGACAAATCTTCGGTAGTAGCCCGTAATGCCCAAAAATCCCCTCGGCCCTTTTAAATCTTTCGGGACTGGCCAAGATCGCACCGCTTCTACTTTCTTTGGATCCGCTGCCACCCCTGCTTCTGAGATTATGTGGCCTAGGTACTCAACCTCTGTTACTCCAAAGAAGCACTTCTTTTTGTTGATGAATAAATTGTGCTGCCTCAACAACTCAAAGACTTTCTTCACTTGCTCCACATGCTCCTCCCAAGTTGTGCTAAATACCAGAATGTCATCGAAGAACACTAACACGAACTTGCGGATAAAAGGCTTCAAAATCCGATTCATTAAAGCTTGGAATGTTGACGGGGCGTTCGTCAAACCGAAAGGCATGACCATGAATTCGTAGTGACCCTCATGCGGCCTAAAGGCTGTCTTCTCAATGTCTTGCTCCCGCATACGGATTTGATGGTACCCGGATTTAAGGTCCAACTTGGTAAAGACCTTGGCTCCACTCAAATCATCAAGGAGTTCATCAATTATTGGGATTGGGAACTTATCCGGAACTGTCACCTTGTTTAGTGCCCTGTAATCGACACAAAAACACCATCATCTAGCATGCTGAGTATATTGTTAGTTGGTGTTGTTGCTACTGACTCCTAACCCCTTTATTGCCCCTTTGTATCTGTGTTGTTCTTTTTCTTGCAGATCAATGGCACCCAAGAGAGCCCGCCGGCCACAGCAAACTCAGGGAGAGTCCTCCCGGGACTTCCGCGAGGTGGAAGCATCTGACATCTATTTCTTTGACTGCTTGGTGGCTGAGGAGCGCTATTATGAGGATTTTCAAAAGCGTTCCATCCTCCATGAGCACCACCTCTGCTATGGGGGCTCAAATCCGTCTATTGGAGCCGTGGTGGTAGGGATTCAGACGCGTCGATGGAACTTCCTGCTCACAGAGCCAAAGGAAGCCAACTGGACTCTGGTAAGGGAGTTCTATGCGAACTACCACACCATAGGAGCCACTCATGTTCATCTCTGCGGTCAACAGATTCCGGTATCCTCAGGGGCCATAGCCGAGATTCTTTGCATTCCTCTACCCACCAGCAAAACATGGCAGGACGATGGTGAGTTCACCCATCTCCGCCGCCAACCTACTGCGGATCTCTTGGAGAGGGTGCGAGCCAAACTTTGTGTAGAGGGGGGGGGGGACTAGCACAGAAACGCAAATGGTCTGCCAACCCTCTCCCCTCGAAGCACATCACCTTAGAAACCAGAGCGTGGACTCGGGCCGTTTTCAGCCACAGACGGCCTAACTCTCACCATTCAGATATTACCATCGACGATGCCATTCTTGTCTACTTGATCTTGGGGAACTGTTGGATAAATGTGCCAAAAACGATTTACACTACCATGAGTAAGGTGCATGATGGTGCTCGCTTCCGTAGCCTTCCCTATCCCGCTTTGATCTCCACCATGGTAGAGCGGGCAGGGGTGGCAGAGGAAGATACTGATGATTGGCAGGGAGACATCCCAAAAATGGGAGTTACTGGTCTGGTACAGCGGGATACCACAGAGTGGAGAGCTAGGAAGCGCGCAGCCGTCGCCACAGCTGCCGGCGAGGTCCCAGATATTGCTGGCCCACCTGGTGACACTCCTGGCCCTTCTTCATTCGATGGTATGTGCTCTACTCTCATGACCCATATAGATGCCAGGTTTGAGCGAATGCAAGGCGAGCTCGCAGTGCAATTCCGGGCATCCTAGAGAGACACCATTCGGCAGATGCGGGCTCTGATGCTCGACCCACCGCTTTGATGATGATGATGATGAGTAGCCTGCAGCAGCAGGTCGAAGGGGCACACCTGAGTTGGTTGGATCTGAGAACTCAGGGTGTGCGTACCACTCTCCATTGAGCTTGACAACGCCACTGAGGACAGTGACAACCCCAAGTGTGGGGAGGGGTAACACTTTCTTTTCCTTAACTCTTGTTTTAGTTTTTGTCTCTATTTTCTCATTAGTTGATCCTTTTTATTAGTTAGTGTTCTATCTGCTGAGACTGGTTAGCTGCTAGTACTGGTTTTGTTTTGATGGTGAGCTAGGTAGTTGATACTTGTTTCCTGTGTCTTGATTAAAATTATTAACTGTTGGCAATTGTGTTATATATGTCCTTAGATTGTGAGCACTTTGAATTAGGTTGGATGCATGTATGATGCTTGTGTACCCTTAGTTTTGAGCCTTCAACAACACTATTTGTTGCACACACACACAGGTACACCGATCCTGGACTTGCCGAATAGTCAGCTCTTCTGTACTTGATGTAGATGATATACTCATGCATTTTCTTGTTTAGCCCACTGCCATATAGACCTACCCTTGTAATTACCCTTGTTAACCAAGTTGAGCCTTATTCCCCTTTGTTCATATTAACCACATTACAAGCCAAAAAGTGAAAAACAATGATTACCCTGTGGAAATTAAATGAACATGGTTTGTTTTGTATTATATTTGGGTTTATGATGCTTGATTGGGGATATTGGGGGGTTCTTACATGCCCTTAAAGGAAGAAATTGGGTAATTGGTGGGGGTGAAAGAAGTGATTTGTACACTGATTGGGGTAATGAGGGACATCATATGCATATGTAAAGGAAGAAATTGGGTACTTGGTGGGGGTGCAAGTAATTAGTACATTTTATTTTGTTTAGAAAAAGGCATTAAAATTAAAAAAAAAGAAAAAAAAGAAAAAAAGAAAAAATAAAAAATATATATATATATAAATAAAAAATATATATATAATAATAAATTTTAGAATCTGCACTATTTATTTTGCTTCTTTTTATATAGTTCTTCTTTGCAGCTCTTGTATATATGTGGAGCCACCGCTGCTATTTTCGGTTTTGTGGATTATGTATATTGGTTCTTAGTCTCTGTGCTTATATGATTTATTATCTCTTGATTGTGCGAACCATGAGATTTTGATTTCCACCTTAGTCCAATTCCCATATTTTCCCCACCTGTACCTTGTGGTTGTATGTGTGTTTAATGTCACAGGTTTTGATAATGTCAAAAAGGGATTTAATGTTGTTATCTTGAAAAGCAAAGTAATCAAGTGACGTGATGTTGATTCGGATTGATCTCGAAGATATTGAAGATATTTTGAAGATCAATTAGTAAGGTCATTTAGATTAAATTATGTACATCTCAAGATACATAAAATGAATGACCACAATTTTTATGAAATCGGTTTACAAAATGATTTTATTAAATGATTTCATTAAAATAATTAAAGTTTCAAAACTATGCATTAAAACGTTTTGGTAAATACCTTTTATAAGTTTTGAAATATTAGATAATTATTTTAATATGTTTGGAAATTATTTTTACTCTTAAAGATTTCAAATTTGAATGAAAATACATGATATAATTGATTACAAGAGTCTTGATAGCAAGAGGTGTAATTAATTACAAAGTGTTAAATTGGTTTTATTTGAAGAGTCACATTGGTTCATGCATGCAATGGTTGAAACTCTATAAATACCAATGATTTCTAATTCCAAACGATGAGAATAATGAGAGACATATTCTAAAAGTGTTTTAACACCGTTGTTCGCTCCTCTCTGAAGCGACTGCCATGGCTGACCGTCCTCCAAGCTCGAAGCGCGGTCGCGGCTCCTCCTCCTCCGGCGGTCGCGGCTCCACCTCCGGCACGACGCTCTCTATGCCTGCTTATTTCAGAACCGTAGCTTAGGAGCATCACTATCTTCAAGGGTTTCAAGATCGCGATGTCATTCCTGCCCGGTATGTTGATCTTGATGTTTTCCGGCACAATGGCTTTGATTTTCCTGATGTTCTAGTTAATCACGGTCTTTCTGAATTCCTGTCTATGCGTAGCGAGTATTATCCAGATCTTATTCGCATGTTCTATTCAAATTTATCTGTTTCTCAAGATGGTACTCTGAGGTTAAGAATGTGCGGATTGTTGTTACTCCTGCTTTATTTGCTGAGTTGTCTGGATTAAACACTGATGGTTGTCCATATGAGGGAAACAACATTGTTCCTCTTGAATGGATTCAGGATTATAATTCTCTTGAGGCTCGACGCCTTGTATGTCGAGATGGAGCTCGTCCTACGTCTCATTTTCTTGCCGGTTCTTTACAATTGCACTTTCGGCTTCTCCATTATGTAATAGTGCGAGTCATTTGTCCGAGACTGAGCAACATTGCTCAGGTTTCTGAGAGTGATCTTATCACTATGTGGGGTCTTCATACTGGCAGACCTTTTGATTGGAGCTTCTTTGTGCGTACCCGGATGAGTGTTGCTCTTGCTCGTGGTCCGCTTCCTTATGGTGCTCTTGTCACTCGCATCTTGACTCTTTTTCAGGTTCCTCTTGAGGGTGAGCGTAAAGTTACCGAGCGACACGATCATGACCTCCGTATTGGGATCTCTTCTCTGACTCAGATGGGTTGGGTTCGAGATGATGAGGGAAATTGGATTCCTCGTGTTGATGCTGTTGTTCCTCCTGCTGTTGATGATGTTGTTGTTGATGATTACCCACAGTATGCAGTTGATATTCTAGATGAGCTTCGGGGTCTCCATCTTTATACCCGAGAGCGTTTTGATCGCGTCGATCGAGACATGACGAGCCTTGGTACTAGGATGTCTCGTATGGAGGATAACCTAGCTGAGATTCGTGCCTCTATCCATTTACCTCCGTTCAACCCGTTTTTTATTCCTGGTAGAGATGGCGATGCTCCTGCTGGCGATGATGGAGGCGATGAACATTTCTAGTTTTTCTTGTTTTATTTTGTTTTGTATATACTTGACCTTCGTTTGGATTTCTCTGATGTTGGTTAGACACTGTTTTCCTGTGGTTATTTTCTTTTTGGATTGTATAATATCATATTGCGTATGGTTTCTTTTGTTTATCCTGTGGATTGTGAATATGGTTAGATTTTAGATTATAGATTATGAATTATGTTCTAGATTATTACTTTTTCTTTGTGGATACTTATGGAATTATGTTCATATCTCACTTATTAGATTATGCTTCGATGATGATATGTCCTTGGTTTTTATGGTTAATATTTTTAGTTTATGCTTGTTTATGATGGTGATTTTAGGTCCTTGGATTATGTTTCTGTTTTCATCATGTTTATTGGTTGGACATAAAAATTGTGATTATGATGTTATTATATTATGTTATGATGATTCTTTTGGTATGATTTTTTTTATGTTACTCTGTTAACACTCGATGTTGTATCCTATGTTATTCTTTTTTATTATGTCAAAAAGGGGGAGAAATATATGAGTGTTAGGATTTTTATCTTAAGGGGAAGAAATAAAGTTTCTTTATATATATATATATATTTTTTTTTTCTCTTAACTTTAAGTTAATTATGATAATGATTACATTGAACAATAATGTTTTTATCAAAAACCTATATTTGAAATGCAATCACTAAGGGGAGTATTGTTTTTCATTGTTTATTATATGCTCTAACCCTCCTTCAAGATGAGTTTTTGACATCATCAAAAAGGGGGAGACTGTGGTTGTATGTGTGTTTAATGTCACAGGTTTTGATAATGTCAAAAAGAGATTTAATGTTGTTATCTTGAAAAGCAAAGTAATCAAGTGACGTGATGTTAATTCGGATTGATCTCGAAGATATTGAAGATATTTTGAAGATCAATTAGTAAGATCATTTAGATTAAATTATGTACATCTCAAGATACATAAAATGAATGACCACAATTTTTATGAAATCGGTTTACAAAATGGTTTTATTAAATGATTTCATTAAAATAATTAAAGTTTCAAAACTATGCATTAAAACGTTTTGGAAAATACCTTTTATAAGTTTTGAAATATTAGATAATTATTTTAATATGTTTGGAAATTATTTTTACTCTTAAAGATTTCAAATTTGAATGAAAATGCATGACATAATTGATTACAAGAGTCTTGATAGCAAGAGGTGTAATTAATTACAAAGTGTTAAATTGGTTTTATTTGAAGAGTCACATTGGTTCATGCATGCAATGGTTGAAACTCTATAAATACCAATGATTTCTAATTCCAAACGATGAGAATAATGAGAGACATATTCTAAAAGTGTTTTAACATTTTTCTCTCACTTTTTCTAATCTCATGTGGTCAAATTCTTTCTATTCATTTTGAGATAATAGGATTGAGTTATCAAATTGTATATTTACTCTTTGAGAGAGTTTTTGTAAGAGAGATTTCTTTTTCTTCACAAATTGTAAGATTGAAATAAAGTGATTGGGTGATAATCACTTTGGTTTAAGTTTGCTTGATTGGAAGGGTGGGGTATCCCTTTGGAACAATCAAGTGTTGTAATCTTGGTGAAGATTATAGTGGACTATCCAAGTGGGAGACTTGGAACTGGATGTAGGAACAAGGTTGTGGCCGAACCAGTATAAATCTTTTGTGTTAGTTTTCTCTTCTCTTACTCTTGTTATTTTCGCTTTTATCATACACATTTCATACTATATTATCTCTTTATCCATCAACACATAAAAGGAGTTTGAAAAGTTTTTAATTGTCATTTCTACTCAATTCACCCCCCCTCTTGAGTATATTAGAGGCCACTTCGACCAACATACCTTGGCCCCATTACAACCCTTTGGCATGTTTCTTAATGCATCAAGTTTGAATTGAGAGGCTATTTTCATCTTTGGCAAGTCTATGGAAGAGTGTTAGTGTTGTGTGTTCTAGGGACTAGCCTATACACTTGAGTGTTATTGAGTGAATTATATCCGTGTGAGGCTCAGCATCTTTCTGATCATACATTCATACCTGATTCTCCTGCTCATTGCTTATTTTTGATGAAATTGCCAACATGTTTGTAAAATGCATAATTGTTAATTGGAAACTTGTATTATCTTACTAGTTTACTACTACCAGTGACTGTTGCTAACCATGTCTGTAAGTTTGAGCTATAGTCCCCTTTTCGCTATCTTGTTTACCTGCTGTGCTAGAATTCTGTATCTGTTGCTTGGTTCTCTGTTGCATGAGGACATGCAATTGCTCGAGTGTGGGGAGGTTTGATAAACCGTATTTTCATGCTTAATTCTCCTCATAACCTGAGTGATTGTGTGCTCTTAATTATGCTTAAATTGGTTTCTTATGCAATATTTGTTTTACATTACCATTTCGAGTATTAGTACCATTTTGCGTATTAATTACTATAGTTTTTGCCACTGGTACGTTTGATATGCTTTTGCTAGTGTTGTGGCTTCTCAAGAACAGGTAATTGCAAGATATGTTGGAAATTGCATCTAGAAACCAAGGAAAGCTAATTCACTGCCTTCAGGAGCGAACCAACCGCCCCGGCGGACATGCCGACCGCCGAGGCGGACGAACATACCTCCCTAGCGGTAGTGCGCGAAAAAGCCCAGATGTCAGCAGCCCAAGACAACGACCTTTGGGATTCTATAAATAGAGCATTCTTGCCTAGGTCTAGACATCTAGTTTTTACCTCTAGCTCTTGTATGCACTTTGGTACTAGTACTCTGACGGTTTTAGGATTTACTTTTCCAAGGCTTTCAGTTCTTTGTTCACTGTTTCTGCTTTGGGTACTCTTTATTTACAGTTCTCTGGGGTTTCATCCCTATTTGTCTTCCAACCTTAGAACACCAGTTTATATTCATTGTCTTTGCTTTTTATCAATTCCAGTCATTGTTTTTTACATTAAACCTTGTTTCCTGGGAGAGTTCACTTTGAATCTCTCCCTCGTTTTCATTAATATAAAGTTTTTATTCAGTAACCTCTTTACTTTCTGAGTTCATTTTAATTCAAGTCTTTAATCCTGTTTTCTTTTACATTCGTATCTCTTCTAATTCTTGCCAATTTATTTATTTCATTGCGTTTCAATTATTTATTTCAATTGCCTTTACTTTTTCCAATTTAATTCCTTTGCAAACCAAATCAAAAACCCCCCTTTTTTATTTATTTCTAAGTTTAAGTCAACGATTGCCACACAGATTCCTTGAGAGACGACCCGAGTCAGTCTTACTACTTGCTACCAAGCTTGTATTGAGATTAATTCAGCAATAAACCCTTTTTCAAACCCTTCTTCTAAATTGCTCCAGAGTACCGGGGAAATAACGACGCTCCGGTGCTCTGTCAATTTTGGCACCGTTGCCTGGGAATCTAGGCAATTTTTGATTTAATCCTAGTATTGTTTTTTCTCTTCTTTCAAAAAAAAAAAATTCTTTTTCACGATCTTCTTCTTCTTCCTAAACTTTTTTACGCACCAACCGCCCCAGCGGTCGACGCGCTTCAAAGTTTTCTTTTCCTTCCTTCCGTCTTACTTTCTTATAATTCCTATGGATGACTCGTTCGCAACCCGATAGCTCTCTGTTCCCTTTCGATCCTGAAATCGAAAGAACGTAACCTTACGGGGTTTGAGACGAGCAAGGCGAGCATGCGAGGACGTAGGTAACTCTTTTCATACTCGTTCCCGTAGTGCGGAGGTTGGTGGTCATACCCGTGTGTCTGGTGATAATCATTTTGAGAGTGTATTTGTGACACCCACCGACACACCAACCGACCCTCTCACTAATATGGCTGCGAGGAGAAATCTCACCTTGAGGGAGCTCATTGCTCCTGATCTGAATCAACAACCTCTCGACATTATATACCCAGATGTCGAAGGGGATTTTGAAATAAAAGGGGCACTCTTCCATCGGCTTCCCAAATTCCATGGGCTTTCCGGTGAGGACCCCCACCAGCACCTCAAAGAATTTCATTATGTGTGTGACACCCTAGGGCCACACGGGGCTGGTGTGGATGCTGTGAAACTCCGTGCCTTTACTTTCTCTCTGGAAGGTGCGGCTAAAACATGGCTCATGAATCTACCCAATGGGGCAATGAACTCGTGGGCAGATCTCAAAAAAATGTTCTTGGAAAAGTACTTCCCTGCTTCAAGAGCGGGTGCAATTAGAAAGGCCATATGTAGCATTCAACAACTTCAAGGGGAAATACTCTATGAATATTGGGAGCGTTTCAACAGACTGGTTTCAAGCTGCCCTTCCCATCATTTGATCTGACGCCCACCTTAGCCAATTCTTCTTTGAGGGGGTGTGCGTTGCAGACAGGCGTACTATTGACTGCTCAAGTGGGGGAGCCCTGATGAACAAGACCTTGGCTGAGGCTATGGAGCTGATAGAAACCATAGCCTCCAACAATCAGCAGTTCGGAACCCGTGACGCTCCTAATGCAAAAGGGGCGCATGAGGTTAGCCCCTATGATCAAAGGTCACTGGAGAAGCAATTGGCAGAGATGACATCTGCCATTAAAGAACTTGCTCTGATAAGTCAACAAAAGGTAGTAGCATCTACTTCCATTCCAACACCACCACCAGTAGTCCAGGTATGCGGGATTCGTGCTAGTGACCATCCTACAGATGTGTGCCCTCAGCTGAACGAGGAATATGCAACAGTGGCAGGCACAAATTTTCCTAATCAAGGGCAATCTCAATTTGGTAACACCTATAACCCTTCCTGGAAAAATCATCCAAATTTTAGGTGGAGTAACCAAAGCCAACCACTACACCAGAACCAAACACAACAACCACCACCACAGTTCCAACCCCAAAATACACCTCCCTTTCCCAGTCAACAGAAATACCAACCCCCTCACCAGAGGGCACAAAACCATGCACCCCTACCTCCCAAACCACCACAATACACCCCACCTCAGCCTGCTCCATCTTCCTTTGAGTCAGAGATACAACAACTTATGAAAATGATGATGGAGATGAGGAAGGACGTCACTACGCTAATGGAGGAGCGCAACTCCTCTCTAAATAATAGCAATCACATTCCTTCCCAAACAGTTCCAAATCCAAAGGGGAATGTGAGTGCCATAGCTCTGAGGTCAGGGACGGTGCTTCCTACAGTTGAGACCCCGCAACCTAGTAAGGAACCTCAAGTCATAACACCTAAGGAAGAAACACAAGTGCATGAAGAGGAGCAAGCAAAGGGAGAGACACAGGTGAAGACCTTACAGAAGGGTAAGGGGAAGGTGGCTATGGAAGACAAAGGAGCAGAGCTAGCTGCACCACCACCAAAATTACCTTTCCCTCAAGCTGTTACAAGGGGAAAGAAAAAGACGGGGATAGATGAAGAGGTCTTGGAAACCTTCAAAAAGGTTGAGGTAAATATTCCTCTCTTAGAAGCTATAAAGCAAGTGCCAAAATATGCTAAATTCCTTAAAGACTTGTGCACTCAAAAGAGAGGGGTAAAGGGAGAAAGGGTTCAAGTTAATACTGCTTCTCTAACCCCTGCCCTCCCTCAAAAATTCCAAGACCCGGGTTCTTTCTCTATCCCGTGTCTTATTGGGGAGCTGATTATCAAGGATGCCTTGGCTGACCTGGGAGCTGCCATCAATGTCATGCCAAAGGCAATTTACCAAGCTCTGAACTTCGGGGAACTCAAGCCCACAGGACTCCTCCTTCAGTTTGCTAACAGGAGTGTGCAAAAACCAGAAGGACTGTTGGAAGATGTCCTAGTTAAGGTAAATGATTTAGTATTCCCCGTAGATTTTTATGTGCTGGATACAGATGCCTTTATTCCTCTAGACCAGCAAACGCTCATTCTTGGTCGTCCTTTCCTAAAAACTGCAAAAGCCAAGGTTGATGTGTTTGCCGGAACATTGGATATAGAGTGTGAGGACATTAAGGCAAGCTTCTGCTTGAGAAGTGCAATGAAACACCCATCTGACACTCATGCCATTTTTTCTCTTGACATCATTGATGAGTTGGTTGATGATGAGGTGGGTCATTGGCTCCTTGAGCTTGGGAATCAAAATTTTAAAAATAAAAGCAGTGATGGTGCGTGTAATGGGTATGAGAAACTTGATTTGTTATGCCAATTGTGTGAGGGGGATGATTTTGAACTCTTTGGGGATCAATCCCTTGTTTCTGATAGTGAAAATGCCCCTCCAATTGAACAAAATTCTGAAAAACCCATGAAAACAGCATCATCTGCACTTTTTTGTGTTTCTGACGCCGAAAAAACCGCCCTGGCAGTGGTCTCGACCGCCTCAGCGGTGGCGACTTCCGCCCCAGCTGTTCCGACTTCCGCCCCAGTGGTCGCGGCGACTCCTGCCCCAACTTCTCCCCCTATCTGTTTAAAAGATAAGAATTCTGAGCTGAAGATACTTCCCCCTCACTTAAAAAATGCTTACTTGGGGGAAGGAAACACCTTTCCGGTAATTATAGCCAATGGTCTTTCCGTTGAAAATGAAAATAAGCTTTTGGAAGTTTTAAAACAAATAAAAAGGCCATTGGTTGGGAATTATCGGATTTGGTTGGCATTAGCTCTTTCATTTGCACTCATAGAATTTTTCTGGAGGAAGGTGCTAAAGCCATAAGGCAACCTCAGAGGAGAACAAATCCTCTTATTCTCGATGTGGTGAAGAAAGAGATTTCAAAACTCCTTCAGGCCGGGATCATCTATCCTATCTCTGATAGTGAATGGGTGAGCCCCGTGCAAGTTGTTCCTAAAAAGTCTGGAATCACTGTCATCAAGAATGAGAAAAATGAACTCATACCCACTAGAATCCAGAATACGTGGCGAGTGTGTATTGACTACCGCAGACTGAATGAGGTAACGCGCAAGGATCACTTTCCTTTGTCGTTCGTTGATCAAATGCTTGAAAAAACTTGCGGGTCAATCACACTACTGCTTCCTTGATGGATTCTCTGGGTATTTTCAAATACAAATAGCACCGGAAGACCAGGAGAAAACTACTTTCACTTGTCCCTTTGGTACCTATTCCTATCGTAGGATGCCATTTGGATTATGCAATGCTCCTGGTACTTTCCAAAGGTGTATGATGAGTATCTTCTCTGATTTTATTGGTGAATTTTTAGAAGTGTTCATGGATGATTTTACTGTGTATGGAGATTCCTTCGACTCTTGCTTGCAACACCTCTCCCTTGTTTTAAAATAGTGTATCAAGACCAACCTCGTATTAAATTTTGAAAAATGTCACTTTATGGTTGATAAGGGTGTGGTCTTGGGACACATTGTGTCTAAAGGGGGTATTGCGGTTGATCCTGCAAAAGTCGAGGTGATTTCCTCTCTACCTCACCCCGTCTCTGTGCGGGAAATTCGCTCTTTTTTGGGTCATGCAGGCTTTTACAGGCGTTTCATAAAGGATTTCAGCAAGATTGCGAAGCCACTGACCGACCTACTGCAGAAAGATGCTGAATTTGACTTCAACAAGGACTGCCAAGAGGCGTTTGAGCTGCTGAAAAACAGATTGACTTCCGCACCAATTGTGAAGCCTCCGAAGTGGGACCTCCCCTTCGAAATCATGTGCGATGCGTCAAACTATGCTGTGGGTACCGCGCTAACTCAGCGCGAAGGTAAGGAATCTTTTGTAATTTCTTATGCTTCTCGTACTTTAGATTCTGCTCAGGCTAACTATACCACCACTGAGAAGGAGCTTTTAGCAATTGTTTTTGCTCTTGAAAAATTTAGATCCTATCTCCTTGGCTCTCATGTGGTGGTGTACACAGACCATGCAGCTCTAAAGTACTTGTTAAAGAAACCAGATGCAAAGCCCCGCCTTCTCAGGTGGATGTTGCTCTTGCAAGAATTTGATTTGGATATAAAAGACAGGAGTGGTTGCCACAATCTGGTAGCTGATCATCTGAGCAGAGTTGAGCATATTCCAGATGACCCAATTCCGCTGGATGATAAGTTCCCAGATGAACGTATCATGAGTGTGCATACTTCTATTCCTTGGTTCGCAGACATTGCGAATTATTTGGTTGCCAAAACCGTCCCCACATATTTTTCAAAGGCCCAAAGGGACAAACTTATTTCTGATGCAAAATATTATGTGTGGGATGACCCTTATTTGTGGAGGTTTTGTGCTGATCAAATCATTCGCAGGTGCGTTCCTGACCATGAGCACCACTCCATACTTGACTTTTGCCATGCACAGGCTTGTGGTGGTCATTTTGGACCGGAGCGCACTGGTCGTAAAATTCTTGAGTGCGGTCTATTTTGGCCATCTATTTTTAAAGATTGCTATGAATACTGCAAGTCTTGTGCTAGGTGTCAAAAGATGGGAAAGAATTCTAGGAGGAATGAAATGCCCCAATAGCCGTTACTGTTTTGTGAAATTTTTGATGTTTGGGGTATTGACTTCATGCGACCTTTCCCTACTTCTGCTGGCTTAAATTATATTCTCTTGGCTATTGATTATGTGTCTAAGTGGGTTGAGGCAATCCCCACTCGTACTAATGACTCTGTTGTGGTTTGTAACTTTGTAAAAAGTAACATAATTTCTAGATTCGGCATTCCTAAGGCCATCATCAGTGACCAAGGCACCCACTTTTGTAACAAAACCTTTGATGCCTTGCTTCGCAAGTATGGGGTTGTTCATAAGGTGGCAACACCTTATCATCCTCAAACTAACGGGCAGGCTGAGGTGTCCAATCGAGAAATTAAAAAGATTTTAGAAAAAATGGTTGGACCCTCAAGAAAGGATTGGAATGCTAAGTTATCTGATGCTCTGTGGGCTTACCGTACTGCTTATAAAACCCCGATTGGGATTAGCCCCTTTCGGTTGGTATTTGGAAAATCCTGTCATCTGCCGGTGGAAATTGAACACCGTGCATACTGGGCGGTTAAGCGGTGTAATATGGACCTAGGGAATGCCGGTCAAGAGAGAAAATTACAGCTGCAGGAACTCGATGAACTCCGGCGGGATGCCTATGAGAGCTCAAAGATCTATAAAGAGAAAACTAAGGGCTTCCATGACCAACCCATTCTGAGGAAAGAATTCCATGAGGGTCAGGAAGTGCTCCTTTACAACTCCAGGCTCCAACTCATGGCCGGAAAGCTGAAATCAAGGTGGGAAGGACCCTATGTGGTGAAAAAGGTCTACCCTTTTGGGATGGTTGAGATACAATGCAAAAAGACCAACTTTACCTCCAAGGTCAATGGACACAGACTGAAAGTGTTCAATCAAAGCCCCAACAAAGAAGTAAATCAGACTGAAGTCCTTCTTTTCGAGGGAGAGAAGCCACCCAATTAGGTGGCCACACGTCCAACTTAGGGACGTTAAATCAAAGTGCTTGGTGGGAGACAACCCACTGTTATTTTCCCTTCCTTTAACTCATAGTTTCATTTGTTTCGTTTATTTTATTTTTTTACTTTTATTTTTTATTTTGCATACAAGCTTCATTGTGAACTTAAAGCATATTTGTTGGTACACGAGAAGCAAGTATAGTGGTGAGGGAGGCAATTGGCGTAAGAATTGCAATCCTTTTGCGCGGACAGACCGCCCAGGCGGCCCCTTAACCACCCCAGCGGTCGCGGCACTCAAAACGCTGCGTTCCGCATAAGCGGAACAGTGCGTTTTGCACAAAGCGCCCCAGCGGTCCCTTATCCGCCCCAGCGGTTCGACCACTCTGAAACTTAAAAGCGGAGGCTGAGCGGCATTTAGGGCATTCCATCTTTCTCTCCTCTCTTGCTCAAACCCTAGCAGAGCTAAGGAGACGCCCAAATGCCATTCGCCGCCGCCGTTCGCTGCTGTCCGTCGCACCCCAGCTCCCTTACCTTCATTCTTGCACTTCCCAAGTAAGCTTGCATGTAGTGTTCACCGTTAATCCCGTTTTTCTCTCTTTTCTCTTTCAATTTGGTTTATACATTGAGATTAGTTGTGGATTGTTAGTGTTTACCCCTTCCTAGCTCGGTTATATCATGATTTTTGGGGTTTGAATAAGCTTGGGTGGTGCAAAAATGGCGGAAATCAGTGTTTTCTGTCGCTGCGCACTATTCTGACCGCCTCAAACCGCCCAGGCGGTCGCAATGACCGCCCAGGCGGTCGTGCCGCGGCTGCGCTGAATCATCTAGCATGCTGAGTATATTTTTAGTTGGTGTTGTTGCTACTGACTCCTAACCCCTTTATTGCCCCTTTGTATCTGTGTTGTTGTTTTTCTTGCAGATCAATGGCACCCAAGATAGCCCGCCGGCCACAGCAAACTCAGGGAGAGTCCTCCCGGGACTTCCGCGAGGTGGAAGCATCGGACAGCTATTTCTTTGACTGCTTGGTGGCTGAGGAGCGCTATTATGAGGGTTTTCAGAAGCGTTCCATCCTCCATGAGCACCACCTCTGCTATGGGGGCTCAAATCCGTCTATTGAAGCCGTGGTGGCAGGGATTCAGACGCGTCGATGGAACTTCCTGCTCGCAGAGCCAAAGGAAGCCAACTGGACTCTGGTAAGGGAGTTCTATGCGAACTACCACACCATAGGAGCCACTCATGTTCATCTCCGCGGTCAACAGATTCCGGTATCCCCAGGGGCCATAGCCGAGATTCTTTGCATTCCTCTACCCACCAGCAAAACATGGCAGGACGATGATGAGTTCACCCAGCTCCGCCGCCAACCTACTGCGGATCTCTTGGAGAGGGTGCGAGCCAGACTTTGTGTAGAGGGGGGGACTGGCACAGAAACGCAAATGGTCTGCCAACCCATCTCCCCTCGAAGCACATCACCTTAGAAACTAGAGCGTGGACTCGGGCCGTTTTCAGCCACATACGGCCTAACTCTCACCATTCAGATATTACCATCGACGATGCCATTCTTGTCTACCTGATCTTGGGGAACTGTTGGATAAATGTGCCAAAAATGATTTACACTACCATGAGTAAGGTGCATGATGGTGCTCGCTTCTGTAGCCTTCCCTATCCCGCTTTGATCTCCACCATGGCAGAGCGGGCAGGGGTGGCAGAGGAAGATACTGATGATTGGAAGGGAGACATCCCAAAAGTGGGAGTTACTTGTCTGGTACAGCGGGATACCACAGAGTGGAGAGCTAGGGAGCGCGCAGCCGCCACCGCAGCTGCCCGCAAGGTCCCTGATATTGCTGGCCCACCTGCTGACGCTCCTAGCCCTTCTTCATTCGATGGTATGTGCTCTACTCTCATGACCCATATAGATGCAAGGTTTGAGCGAATGCAAGGCGAGCTCGCAGTTCAATTGCGGGCATCCAAGAGAGACACCATTCGGCAGATGCGGGCTCTGATGCTCGACCCGCAGCACCGCTTTGATGATGATGATGATGAGTAGCCTGCAGCAGCAGGCCGAAGGGGCACACCTGAGTTGGTTGGATCTGAGAACTCAGGGTGTGCGTACCACTCTCCATTGAGCTTGACAACGCCACTAAGGAAAGTGACAACCCCAAGTGTCGGGAGGGGTAACACTTTCTTTTCCTTAACTCTTGTTTTAGTTTTTGTCTCTATTTTCTCATTAGTTGATCCTTTTTATTAGTTAGTGTTCTATCTGCTGAGACTGGTTAGCTGCTAGTACTGGTTTTGTTTTGATGGTGAGCTAGGTAGTTGATACTTGTTTCCTGTGTCTTGATTAAAATTATTAACTGTTGGCAATTGTGTTATATATGTCCTTAGATTGTGAGCACTTTGAATTAGGTTGGATGCATGTATGATGCTTGTGTACCCTTAGTTTTGAGCCTTCAACAGCACTATTTGTTGCACACACACACAGGTACACCGATCCTGGACTTGCCGAATAACCAGCTCTTCTGTACTTGATGTAGATGATATACTCATGCATTTTCTTGTTTAGCCAACTGCTATATAGACCTACCCTTGTAATTACCCTTGTTAACCAAGTTGAGTCTTATTCCCCTTTGTTCATATTAACCACATTACAAGCCAAAAAGTGAAAAACAATGATTACCCTGTGGAAATTAAATGAACATGGTTTGTTTTGTATAATATTTGGGGTTATGATGCTTGATTGGGGATATTGGGGGGTTCTTACATGCCCTTAAAGGAAGAAATTGGGTAATTGGTGGGGGTGAAAGAAGTGATTTGTACACTGATTGGGATAATGGGGGACATCATATGCATATGTAAAGGAAGAAATTGGGTACTTGGTGGGGGTGCAAGTAATTAGTGCACTATTTATTTTGCTTCTTTTTATATAGTTCTTCTTTGCAGCTCTTGTATATATGTGGAGCCACCGCTGCTATTTTCAGTTTTGTGGATTATGTATATTGGTTCTTAGTCTCTGTGCTTATATGATTTATTATCTCTTGACTGTGCGAACCATGAGATTTTGATTTCCACCTTAGTCCACATTCCCATACTTTCCCCACCTGTACCTTGGCCCCATTACAACCCTTTGGCATGTTTCTTAATGCATCAAGTTTGAATTGAGAGACTATTTTCATCTTTGGCAAGTCTGTGGAAGAGTGTTAGTGTTGTGTGTTCTCGGGACTAGCCTATACACTTGAGTGTTATTGAGTGTTATTGAGTGAATTATATCCGTGTGAGGCTCAACATCTTTCTGATCATGCATTCATACCTGATTCTCCTGCTCATTGCTTATTTTTGATGAAATTGCCAACATGTTTATAAAATGCATAATTGTTAATTGAAAACTTGTATTATCTTACTAGTTTACTACTACCAGTGACTGTTGCTAACCATGTCTGTAAGTTTGAGTTATAGTCCCCTTTTCGCTATCTTGTTTACCTGCTGTGCTGGAATTCTGTATCCGTTGCTTGGTTCTCTATTGCATGAGGACATGCAATTGTTCAAGTGTGGGGAGGTTTGATAAACCGTATTTTCATGCTTAATTCTCTTCATAACCTGAGTGATTGTGTGCTCTTAATTATGCTTAAATTGGTTTCTTATGCAATATTTGTTTTACATTACCGTTTCGAGTATTAGTACCATTTTGCGTATTGCCACACAGATTCCTTGAGAGACGACTTGAGTTTAAGTCAATGATTGCCACACAGATTCCTTGAGAGACGACCTGAGTCAGTCTTACTACTTGCTACCAAGTTTGTATTGAGATTAATTCAGCAATAAACCCTTTTTCAAACCCTTCTTCTAAATTGCTCCAGAGTACCGGGGAAATAACGACGCTCCGGTGCTCTGTCAAATCACCGGGCTGGAGTAAGGGCTGATACTATTTCTAATTATCCATGCAGTCAGCATCTCATCTATTATTTTTTCCATTTCATTCTTTTGGCAGTGTTGGTAACGGTAAGGCCTGATGTGGGGAATGGCAGCTCCTTCCCTCAGATGTATGGCATGATCTAAATCCCTTTTTGGTGGCAATGAATTTGGTGGTTAGCACAAATCATCAAAATCCTCCAATAATTGCTTCATCTGTTCAGGTGTATACAATTCCTTTCCGACTGTGAGAATTTTGTGTTAATGTAATTCCTCATTTGGTTTTGATAATAACAAAACTCATGTAACTTTGTGAGTTTGGTTTGAGAAGCTAAGGTGAAAACAATTGTAATAAGATTAGAGCTTCTTTGTATCGAGAAACCACTGTTAGGATGTAAAGTGTATTTGCTTCATATACTGTATCGGAACATTTGTTATATTGGTTATAGAAGCATAGAGAATAGGACTAGAAGTGTATTAGGATTATATAATGTATGATCTTTACAATATACACACGAGAAAGTCTTGGGAAAAGCCTCAGAAGCATGGCTCAGAAGCATAGTCCAGAAGCTGGTTCAGATGCTGGTTCAGAAGCTAGTCTAGAAGCCTATTCAGAAGCTGCTTTCGAAGCTTAATAAGTTCTGATCGTGGGTCAGAAGCTGACACAGAAACTTAATGAGTTTCTGAAGTAATAAAGAGGGAAATTAGTTAATTGTTATTTACTTTCCCGCGATTTATTATAGCTGTTAATGACATCTTTGTGATTTGAAATTAAAAGAGCTCTCTATATAAAGAAGAGTCTCGAGTTGTATTAGAGAATCACATACATACACATTGAGAGAATCAGAGTGATAGAAAAATCCTCTGAGAGAAAAAGGGCTTAAAAGAAAAAGAAAAATCTGAGAGAGGCTCAGATACATTTTGAGAAAAGAAATAGAAGAGCTATGTGCTAGAAAAGAGAAAAGAAGAGAAAAGAAAGGCTCAAGAAAGGTGATCAGAATAATGTTCTGATTCATTATGCTAAGAGAAGAAGAGTGATCAAGATAATGTTTTGATCGTGATTGAAGAAAAGGAGGTTCTGAGTGATGCCTTAGCATCTTTATTTAATTTGGTAGTTTAATTTCTAAGAAATTGTGTAAGTTTATTTAATTTCAGTGTGTTCTTTTACAGTAAATTAAGTGTTTTTAGAATAAATTGGATTTTCCTGGGTTATATTACCTTTTGGTATTATTGTGGTGTTAATTTTAGGAATAATTGGTGCTGAAATGAAGTTTATTGTGCATTTTAAAAATTCAAGGATCAAATTCACGCACGCCACGCGCCAAGCTCACGCACCGCGCCCATGAACCTTCATCTATGGCGCTCCGCGCCTTGTCTCAGAAATCCGCACCTCAAAGTCAGAAACATTTGGAAGTGGGAGCAAGAAGCAGGCGCGTCGCGTCCTTGCTACGCCTTGCGCCTTCGAAGCCAGCTCCTCGCGCCTGCCAGCGTCCTGCGCCCGCATAGCCAGCGCGCCGCGTCCCCAGGGCGCCTTGCACTCGAGAAGGAATCCTACACCAGGCGCCCCGCGCCTGCTTTGCGCCCTGCGCCCTGGGAATTATCTATCTTGCCGCGCCGCGTGTGGATTGAGCCTCGCGCCTAGAGAAACTGGAACTACCACACCATAACTAATTCCCAAAATTGTGCTATAATTTAGGATCAAATTCAAATGCAAATCTGTTTTGTATAGTTCTGAGTTATCTTTAAACAAAAATCCCTTTGTTTTAGGGATAGGTACAATTTGAATTCTAGGACTATCTGGTTATAAATAGGACTAGAATGGAAGCTCAGAATGATCTTGATTTTTATCTTTTGTTCTATCTTTTTGTTTACGTACTCTTGGTTATTTTCATAAATAAAATCAGTTATTCATTCTTCAAAATGTCTTTCAATTTTTATGCTTTGTCTTCTTTTATTATGAGCAACTAATTTCTTTATTAGGGAAAGGGGGATCATATTATTATGAATTAATTTTATATTTGTGAACCTTTGAGTTTTATTAATTCAATTCAAGCAATTACCTTATTTGTATTGTGTTGTTCTGAGGATTGGAAAATCACTTTTCAACTTATCTTGGATTCATGTGTTTATCTAGAAAAATAAATTTGTGAATTAGCTTAAGGGAAATTGCTAGAAAGATTAATATCTAGGAATAGAATTAAGATTTTTGTGAACTTTGAATCAGTAAAAAATATTTTCTTTTCTTTGAAATGATTTGATCAAGGGATTGACTAATTGTTCATAGAAAAAGTGTTAAATTACCAAGGAATTGGAATTGACAACTGATAAATCATAATCACATGCTTTTTGATCCCTTTGTTTGTGAATTTTAGTGGCAATAATTGTCTTGATGCTCTTTGTTATGTATTAATTGCTTCTTCATGTCAATCATCAGGAAATTCATAAATTGTTGCTAACTTTGCTTAAATGTCACTTATTTCTGGTCATTCATTTCATGAGCATTCATTTAGTGTGTTTATATGATTAGGAATTGGATTGGAGCACAAGGAAGGGAGCAAAATGCTAGTGCAGAACTGCAGAATTCGCGGGCCAGCCATCCTGAGTCGCATGCGAAGGGGAGGCATTCCAGAGCCGAAGCTAATTGCAGCAGCTCGCATGCGAGCATCCCCGAGCTCGCCGGCGAGTCCCCCTGTTTCTCGCATGCGAAGCACTCCAAGCTCGCATGCGAGCCCACGTCGTGCTGACAAGAATTTTTAATTGCAATTTAGTACCTTTTAGATTCCTAGAATTTGCTATTTTGGGACATGTATTTATACCTCTTGTCAGAGGTCCTTGGCACGTTTTTCAACCCTAATTAGCCACTTTTACATTTTGTTAGAGTTCTAGAGAGAGAAGCTCCAACTTCTCTCTAGGATTTTAGCTCTCTTCTCCATTTTGCTTCTAAATTCTGGTTTGATTCTTAAAACTCTTGTTAACTCTTGCTCATTTCATCAATGTTATTTTGTTTCTCTCATTTAATGGCTGAGTAGTCTTCTCTTGTCTTGGCATTTTTTGGTTTTCACCCTAGTGTGGTTATTTATGAGGTTTTTGATACTTGTGATTACTATTCTAATGTGTTTGATCATGTTCTTGGTTTAATTTGAACTCCTACATGTATGTGGATTAATGTGTGTGTAGGTTTTTATTTATCAGAAATATATGTTGGATTTTCTAGATTAAGAAAGTCTTATATGTGTTTCAAGTGATGTGGTTGAGCAATAGATTGATTGGTTTATTGTTTGATTGAGTTTATGAACATGGTTTTAATTCCGGATTAGGAATTTAATATTGGTTAATGCATAGAATTTATCTTGGGCTTAGTCATTTCGGATTAGAAGTGGTTAAATTCAAGTAATCTAAGTATTAACTTATGCACACCTTTTGTTTGTTGAATTGCATGTGTCAAAGTTAATGATTGAATAACCTAGCTAGGTGTGAATTCCTTGATGCCAAGTCTCTTTATTAATTAAATTCACTTGTTTTATTGTCTTCTTTATTATCAAAACCAAAACCCCCCATTGTCTTTATTTTTAGCACATAGTGATCAATAGAAATTGCTTCCTCGAGAGACGACTCGTGTTGACTTCCACTAGCTACTTAGCTTGTGATTAGTCAATTCGGTTTTGGTACATTTCAACTCATTCTAAATTGAGCGGGGTGCCGGAGAGCTAAACGACGCTCCGGTATTTCTCGCGATCAACAACTTAAGATTCGTTCATTGAATTGAGGTTTTAAAATTTAAAGGCAAGCAAATGTTTTATTAACTTCAGAAAATACGTGAACCCGATTTCCTAACCTTTCATCAATTGAATTTTCATTAAACTTTTTACTGCATTTTTACATTATACAGTTCTTTCATTTCCGTTTTACTTTTATTCATCAAACTCTCTTTGGTTTGTCTAATTAGAAATCTACTTTAAGAAATTTTTGCTCGGTTCTTTAATCCTCGTGGGAACGATACCCACTCACCGTGGTTTTTATTACTTGAACGATTCGGTGCACTTGCCGATAGCCTATCAAGTTTTTGGCGCCGTTGCCGGCGATTAATTGAAACTGACAATTAGAGTAATTGGGTGATTTCTAAATTAGATATTGTTCTCTTATTTATTTTATCTTTGCACTCCCTTCACTTTGACGTTGGGAGTGTCGTATCTCACTTTCATTTAGTTTGGTGTTTTGTTTTGCATGCAAAATAGCACCAACGGCTCTATACTTCGATCCTGAAATCAAGAAGACTTTGAGGCGGTTAAGGAAAGCAAAGAAAAGAGCATAGATGGCTGACGGAGGTGACGGACAAAGAAGGACTTTGGGAGACTATGCTACACCTACTACCAATGGGTGTGGTAATAGTATTGTCCCACCACCGGTACAAGAAAATAACTTTAAGCTCAAACCTTCACTTATTCAGCTGGTGCAACAAGAACAATTTAGTGGAGGAGCTCTTGATGATCCCAATGTACACTTAGCAACTTTTCTCCAGCTATGTGATACAATCAAGAACAATGGTGTGAGTTCAGATGCAATCAAGTTGAGGCTCTTTCCTTTCTCTCTTAGGGATAGAGCTAAACTATGGTTGCAATCACAGCCACTGGAAAGCATCAGTACGTGGAAGGACTTAGTTAGTAAATTCCTAGCTAAGTACTTCCCTCCTCAGAAACTGGCAAAGCTAAGGAATGACATCAATTCATTTGCTCAAAAGGAAGGGGAGTCACTCTATGAAGCATGGGAAAGATACAAGGAGATGCTCAGAAAATGTCCACACCATGCAATCCCTGACTGGCTACAAATTCAGACATTCTATGATGGAGTTTCTCAAAGTTTAAGAGCTATGATCAATGCAAGTGCTGGAGGATCTCTTCATAGGAAAACCCCTGAAGAAGCTTTGGAGTTGATTGAGACAATGGCTGAGAATAACTTCTTATGTCCAAGTGACCGAACTCCATTAAGGAAAGGTATGATGGAGTTGGACACATTGGACACTCTCTTGGCACAAAACAAGATGATGTCTCAACAACTAGCTACACTCACAAAGCAAATGGGACAAATGCAAGTTGCTGCAGTAGGACCTTCAAGTTCATCTTGTGAACTTTGTGGTGAAGCCCATAAAAATGCAGAATGTGATCTTTTCAAAGAAACCCCACTTGAGCAAGTGAACTACATGGGGAAACCTCCAAGTCAACAAAATGATCCATATTCCAAAACATACAATCCTGGGTGGAGGAATCATCCAAATTTTGGGTGGGGTAATCAAGGACAGAAGCAATTCAATGTTCCAACTCAACAACCCCCATTCATTCCTCCACAAGGTCCCCCTAAACCAACTTCCTTGGAGATTGCTATGGAGAAATTCACTCAATCCACTTCTACATTTGTGCAACAAACCTCAAGTTTCATGCAGGAGACAAGGGCTAATTTCAAAATTCAAGAGGCTTCCATAAGGAACTTGGAGGTACAAGTGGGGCAAATAGCTAAACAACTCTCTGAAAGACCTTCTGGAATTTTTCCAAGCAACACAGAACCAAATCCTAAGGAGCATTGTAAAGCTATTCAATTGAGGAGTGGAAAAACACTTAAAGAGCAAAAAGAAGAAAAAGTGGATGTACGGGAAAAGCAAAAAGAAAAAGAAGTACCCATACTTGAAGAGAAAGAAAAAAAGTACCCATGCAAGAAGAAAAGAGTGAAGAAGTCAAAGTTGCTCCATACAAACCAAGGTTACCATATTCTCAAAGACTTCAAAAACAAACCCAGGAAAAGCAATTCTCAAAGTTCTTGGACATATTTAGGAAGCTACAAATAAATATTCCATTTGCTGAGGCTCTTGAGCAAATGCCTTTATATGCCATGTTCATGAAGGATTTGCTATCAAGGAAAAGAACTGTCAAGGAAGATGAAACAATGATGCTCACGAAGGAATGTAGTGTTGTCATTCAAAAGAAGATTCCTCAAAAATTAAAAGATCCTGGGAAGTTTTATGTTCCTTGCACTATTGGAAGTTTGAGCATTGGGAAGGCTTTGTGTGATTTGGGAGCAAGCATAAACCTCATGCCTCTGTCCATAATGAAGAAGTTAAATATTGAGGAAGTGAAGCCAACCTCTATCTCCCTCCAACTTGCTGATCGTTCAATCAAGTTTCCCTTTGGTGTTGTAGAAAATGCACTTGTCAAGGTTGATAAATTTATTTTTCCTGCAGACTTTGTGGTGCTTGATATGGAGGAAGATGAAGACACTCCTATTATCCTTGGAAGACCATTCTTAGCCACTGGAAGAGCTTTAATTGATGTGCAAAAGGGTGAGTTAACATTATGAGTGCATGATGAAAAGGTAGTCTTTAATGTTTTCAACACTATGAAATTTCCAGTGGACCAAGAAAGTTGCATGAGGTTAGACACAATAGATCCTTTGGTAGAGGAAGTTTTTGCATTAACTTGGGAAGATGATGCAATAGAAACAGTAGCCCTTGTGGAAGAAAATGATGAAAAAGAACAAGAGGATCCAAATATGTCAAGTTCTTCCTTAACACTTCAAGAAACAGATGAGCTATTATTGAAGAAAAAGAGTGAGAAGCAAGAACCCACGAAGCATGAATTAAAACCATTGCCTCCATCTCTCAAATATGCTTTTATAGGAAATGATGAATTTTATCCTGTAATAATCAATGCTTCATTGAATGAAAAAGAGGAAAGAGAATTACTGGAAGTGTTGAAAAAGCATAAAGAGGCAATTGGGTGGAAGCTGAGTGATCTCAAAGGGATTAGTCCAACCATGTGCATGCATAAAATCCTCATGGAAGAAGACTCAAAACCAGTGGTGCAACCTCAAAGAAGACTTAATCCCATCATGAAAGAAGTGGTGTTAAAATAAGTTCTGAAGTTATGGGATGCTGGCATTATTTATCCCATTTCTAACAGTCCTTGGGTGAGTCCAGTACAAGTGGTACCAAAGAAAGGTGGCATCCCTGTGGTGAGAATGAAAATAATGAGTTAATTCCTACAAGGACAGTCACTGGATGGAGAATGTGCATTGATTATAGAAGATTGAATGTGGCTACTAGGAAAGATCATTTTCCTCATCCATTCATTGATCAAATGCTGGAGAGATTGGCTGGTCATCCATATTACTGCTTCCTGGATGGATATTCAGGTTACAATCAAATTGCAGTAGATCCAGTAGATCAAGAGAAGACAGCCTTCACATGTCCCTATGGAGATTTTGCCTATCGGAGAATGTCTTTCGGGTTGTGCAATGCACCCGCCACTTTCCAAAGGTGCATGCTTTCTATATTCTCTGATATGGTAGAAAAATTCATTGAGCTATTTATGGATGACTTCTCTGTCTTTGGTGATTCATTTGAGTCTTGTCTTAAACATCTATCTTTGGTTTTAATGAGGTGTCTAGAAACAAACCTTGTTTTAAATTGGGAAAAATGTCATTTTATGGTGACAGAGGGTATTGTTCTTGGACACCGAGTTTCTTCCAAAGGTATTGAAGTTGATAGAGCAAAGGTAGAGGTAATTGAAAAATTACCTCCTCCTATGAATGTCAAGGCAATGAGGAGTTTTTTGGGTCATGCTGGATTTTATAGAAGGTTCATAAAAGACTTTTCAAAAATTGCAAAACCTTTAAGTAGTCTTTTAATGAAAGATTCACAATTTGATTTTGACAATGAATGCATGCATGCCTTTGAAACTCTAAAAACCAAACTTGTCACTGCACCAATAATTTCTCCTCCTGATTGGTCCTTGCCCTTTGAATTAATGTGTGATGCAAGTGATTTTGCAATTGGGGCTGTCTTAGGACAAAGAAAGGACAAGTTGTTGCATGTGATTTATTATGCAAGTCGTGTGTTAAATGATGCTCAGAAAAATTATGCAACAACAGAGAAGGAATTATTGGCTGTAGTTTTTGCTTTTGATAAATTTAGATCTTATTTGGTTGGTTCTAAAGTAATAGTCTATACTGATCATTCTGCTCTTAAGTATTTGATGAGTAAACAGGATGCAAAACCAAGATCGATCAGATGGGTGCTATTGCTACAAGAATTCAACATTGAGATAAGAGACAAGAAAGGCTCAGAAAATTTGGTGGCAGACCATTTGTCAAGGATTACACATGAAGAGGAACAAATGATTAAGGTACTAGTGAATGAAGAGTTCCCAGATGAACAACTCCTAGCCATACAAGTGTCACCATGGTTTGCCGACATGGCTAATTACAAGGCTGGGGGAAGGGTTCCAAGTGAAATGAATGGAAATCAGAAAAAGAAATTCTTGCATGATGCTAGATATTTCTTATGGGATGAACCTTATTTGTTCAAGAGGTGTAATGATGGTGTAATTAGAAGGTGCATCCCAGAGGAAGAAGTGTATAGTGTTTTATGGCATTGTCATGGTTCAGAATATGGTGGGCATTTTAGTGGAGAAAGAACTGCATCAAAGGTGCTGCAAAGTGGATTGTATTGGCCAACTATTTTTAAGGATGCAAGAGCTTTTGTGGAAAGACGTGACAGATGCCAAAGAACTGGGAATTTATCAAGAAAGCATGAAATGCCCCAACAATTCATTCTTGAGGTGAACTTGTTTGATGTTTGGGGAATAGATTTCATGGGTCCTTTCCCATCCTCCTACTCCAACGTGTACATCCTAGTAGCAGTGGATTATGTATCCAAATGGGTTGAAGCAATTGCCTCTCCCACCAATGATGCGAAGGTGGTAGTGAACTTCCTGAGAAAGATGATCTTTTCAAGGTTTGGAGTTCCTAGAACCTTGATTAGTGATGGTGGAAGTCACTTCTGCAATAAGCAATTGGAGAGCCTTCTGCATAAATATGGAGTCAAGCACAAGGTGGACACCCCATACCATCCTCAAACAAGTGGACAAGCTGAAGTTTCTAATCGAGAATTGAAGAGAATCTTGGAAAAGATGGTGAATGCTTCAAGGAAGGATTGGTCAAGAAAAATTGATGATGCACTTTGGGCTTACAGAACTGCATTCAAAACACCAATTGATATGTCTCCTTATCAACTTTTATATGGTAAATTTTGTCATCTGCCTGTTGAACTAGAACACAAATCATTTTGGGCTATAAAATTGTTGAATTTTGATTTGAAATCGGCAAATGACAATAGATTACTACAACTCAATGAACTTGACGAATTTTGTAGTCAAGCTTATGATAATGCTAAGTTGTATAAGGAGAGAACCAAGAGGTGCCATGACAAAAAGATCACTCCAAGGCAATTTGAACCTGGGCAACAAGTTCTTTTATTTAATTCAAGATTAAGGTTGTTCCCAGGAAAATTGAAGACAAGATGGTCGGGACCATTCACTGTCACCAAGGTTTCATCCTATGGGCATGTAGAGATTATGGACCCCAAATCTGAAAGAAAGTTCACTGTGAATGGACAAAGATTGAAACATTATCTTGCGGGAGAAATTGACCGACTTGTCTCGGTTCAAACACTCACTTGAGAAAGTCATACGTCAAGCTAGTGACGTTAAAGAAGCGCTTATTAGGAGGCAACCCAATTGAGTATCCTTTTCTTTTAATTTTGTTCATTTGATTTTTATTTTTAGTGTTATTCATTTATTTTCTGCAATAAAAAAAAAATTAAATTGTCGAGACTCTCTAGCGCCTAGCGCCCTGATGGCTCCTAGCGCCCCTCCCTTTCTCCCTTATTCAGCGCCCCGCGCGAACAAAGCACAAAGCGCCCTGGAGACAGAATCAAAACGAAGCGAGCTACACTTCGTGGCGTCTCGCGCCCAGCTGACGCATCGCGCTTTCCCTCCTTCTTCTCAACCGCGCGCCCCGCGCTTGGAAGACAGAACCAATTTGGGTGAAGCCACACCCTTGGCGCCTCGCGCCTGGTCCTTAACATTCAGGGCGCCTCGCGCCCGGTACACGTGACTTGTAGCGTTTCGCGCCCTGCCCTGTAGCGCTTCGCGCCTTCCCGAATTTTGGCACGAGAATTTCGCGCCTCTTGCCTGACAGGGGAGTATTTTCGGGTATCATTAAAAGATGCCCTGCACCCAACTCATTCTCTCTATTCTTTCTCATCCCTTACACACCTTCAATTCATCTACCTAATCTTTCACTCCTCCAAACTCTCACTGCATTCACACAACCACACACAGCAGCTTCGTGTGCACACATACAGCACCATCTAATTTTTCTTGTTATCTTTATTCAAGGTAAAATTTTCATTAACTATGAAGCATGTTCATATGTAATTTTGTTAGGAATTTAATGATATTATGAATAATGCTGAGTTAGTGAATGGTAGTTTAAATAGAGATAATATAGAGCTTTTAATGATTATCGATTGATATGTTGGGCTGTGAAGAAAAATTAATTGCTGATATAAATGATGGTCACTAATGCCTAGCTTTAAATTTTTGCAAAATTTTAAGTTTGGTGTTGGAGAAAATATCATTTTATTCATTGTACACATGCTCTGTTATGGTAACGGATGAGATGAAGAATGTGAAATTATTATGTATTTTCTTTTGAACTAACAAAGCCAATGGTGTTACTGTCATGTGGCTTCCTGTATTGGTTTAAATTTTTTCAGGAAATGGCACCATCATCTAAAAAGAGGAAAGGGAAGGAAGTGGCTGCATCCCCCTCTTATTACTCTCATCGCTTCCGGACTAAGGAAAATGAAGACTACTACAACTCAGTGGTAGTAAACAAATCAATCATCCTGGAAGTTGGCTTCGCACTTAGAGAGGGGGAATTCCCAGAGATCCAAGAAGAAATTGCTCGAAGGGGATGGGAACTGGTGTGTTCAGCCCCTAGAATTGTAGGAGTTGTAAGGGTACTAGAGTTTTATGCAAATGCCTGACAATCTGAGAAAAACAAGGAAAGGGAGTTCAAAAGCTTCGTTAGAGGAAAGGAAATTGATTTTAGCTCTGAAATGGTGGAAAGTGTGCTGAAGCTAGAAGTCAATCCAGATAAATCTCCCTATGGGTATTGTGCACGGCTGAAAGGGAATCAGAAGCTGCAAACAACACTGCGGGAAATTTGTAACCCCGGGGCGAACTGGAAGCTGGATAAACAAGGCCGCCCGAATCAGTTAGCTCGATCAGATCTTATCCTTGTGGCCAGGGGATGGTTAGAATTCATAAATCATACCATCCTCCCAACCACTCACTATTCGGAAGTTACGGTGGATAGAGCAGTGATGATTCATTGCCTTATCACAAAGGAGCAAGTTGATTTGGGTACATTATTATCCAAGGGTCTATCAAAATTTGTGTACTCATCAAGAATGACCCTGGGATTTCCATGCCTCATTCAGCGCATCACAGAAGCCGCGGGGGTAGTAATTGAAGGTGACTCTCCTATTCACGTGCCTAGGCCAATTACTGCTGCAGCCATTGGGAAATCAAGAAGAAAAGATACGAGTAGGCACCTGAAGTTCCATCTTTTCCTCCTCCGAATGATCCTGTGTGTGACGTACCAAGTCAAAGTCAGAATCAAAATGAGTCATCGGAAATGCAGAAGCTGAGGGCTGAATTTAATTTCTTCAAAATTGATTCTTATGAAATGTATAGTTATCTCGCTCATGCATTCCATAAGCTGGCTCCGGAAAAATTTCCGGAGTGTAAAACCGGTTGCAAGAACATATGGCAACACAGGGATCCTAATCAATCAAATGATGAGGATGATGATGAGGAGGAAGAAGAAGGAGAGGATGATGAGGATGAGGATCAAGGGGGAGATTGACCACCCCCTCAGGTAAGTTTCTAACTTATGCTTGAATAAATTTCAATTTCTGTTTTGTTTAAGTCTTGTGTCGTTAGTGTCTTGTGTTTGTGTTGGTAGAGTAGGGGAGTTGATGAGCAATTTTAAAAAGAACAGAAGTGATTATAATTGTTAAGGCTAGCTCAAGAATTTGATCAACATGCATGAATGAAATGTTAAGTAAATAATGCTGAGTAATTAGAGAAGCCAAAAAGGAAGAATGATTTAGAAAATTATTATAGGGGTTCTTGGAGTATGTCTAAAAACCAACTGAGTTGACAAATTAAATGCATAAATGTAGTGTGAAGATTCTGAGAAATTACCGATGAAAATGGAGGAATTATAATAAGTAAAGAAAAAGGGGTAGGCTTTGTCGAAAAATATCTAAGGCTCTGAGCACCAATGGCTAGGGGACATCTTCATTTAATATTTTTAGAACCTAGCTATGTGCTTGTGGTGTGAATGTGTCAGGGAAAGGCTTGGGTAATTAGATTCGAGGGGTGCTTCATCACCTAGCGTCTTGGGCCAACTGGACCGGGAATGTTAATCGAAAACTCATCTTAAAGGGCTACCCTGAGACAAAGCATTTAGAGTCATGTTCCTTAAGAAGAAAAAGGCAAGAGCACTACCCCAAAAATTATTGAGAAAGCTAATTCATCGAGGTGAAATTAAAAAGTATAAATGTCATTGCACTACATGGTTGTAAAGTTATAATGAAAACATAGTTGGTTAATAGACTCTCTTGAAGAACCCTTATAACATGATCTGGAGTATAATTCTGAGTGTCTTCTCTATTGCAAGGTGAATTGTTGAAGGATATAAAGTGATTAAAAATTGCATAGAGTCCTATTGCTTTGAGTTGGCCTTACTATTTGATCATACAAGTTCTGGAAATTATTGCTCTTAATTCCTGTGCCCTGCTTTGTGTTGTGTTTCGTTGCTTGAGGACAAGCAACACCTTAAGTTTGGTGTTGTGATGCCTTAGCATCTTTATTTAATTTGGTAGTTTAATTTCTAAGAAATTGTGTAAGTTTATTTAATTTCAGTGTGTTTTTTTAAAGTAAATTAAGTGTTTTTAGAATAAATTGGATTTTCCTGGGTTATATTACGTTTTGGTATTATTGTGGTGTTAATTTTAGAAATAATTGGTGTTGAAATGAAGTTCATTGTGCATTTTCAAAATTCAAGGATCAAATTCACGCACGCCGCGCGCCAAGCTCACGCATCGCGCCCATGAACCTTCATCTATGGCGCTCCGCGCCTTGTCTCAGAAATTCGCGCCTCAAAGTCAGAAACATTTATAAGTGGGAGCAAGAAGCAGGCGCGTCGCGTCCTCGCTACGCCTTGCGCCTTCGATGCCAGCGCCTCGCGCCTGCCGCCGTCCTGCGCCCGCATAGCCAGAGCGCCGCGTCCCCCAGGCGCCTTGCGCCCGAGAAGGAATCCTACACCAGGCGCCCCGCGCCTGCTTTGCGCCCTGCGCCCCTGGGAATTATCCATCTTGTCGCGCCGCATGTGGATTGAGCCTCGCGCCCGGAGAAACTGGAACTACCACACCATAACTAATTCCCAAAATTGTGCTATAATTTAGGATCAAATTCAAATGCAAATCTGTTTTGTATAGTTCTGAGTTATCTTTAAACAAAAATCCCTTTGTTTTAGGGATAGGTACAATTTGAATTCTAGGACTATCTGGTTATATATAGGACTAGAATGGAAGCTCATAATGATCTCTGTTTTTATCTTTTGTTCTATCTTTTTTGTTTACCTACTCTTGGTTATTTTCATAAATAAAATCAGTTATTCGTTCTTCAAAATGTGTTTCAATTTTTATGCTTTGTCTTCTTTTATTATGAGCAACTAATTTCTTTGTTAGGGAAACGGGGATCATATTATTATGAATTAATTTTATATTTGTGAACCTTTGAGTTTTATTAATTCAATTCAAGCAATTACCTTATTTGTATTGTGTTGTTCTGAGGATTGGAAAATCACTTTTCAACTTATCTTGGATTCATGTGTTTATTTGGGAAAATAAATTTGTGAATTAGCTTAAGGGAAATTGCCAGAAAGATTAATATCTAGGAATAAAATTAAGATTTTTGTGAACTTTGAATCAGTAAAAAATATTTTATCTTTTCTTTGAAATGATTTGATCAAGGGATTGACTAATTGTTCATAGAAAAAGTGTTAAATTACCAAGGAATTGGAATTGACAACTTAAGATTCGTTCATTGAATTGAGGTTTTAAAATTTAAAGGCAAGCAAATGTTTTATTAACTTCAGAAAATACGTGAACCCTATTTCCTAACCTTTCATCAATTGAATTTTCATTAAATTTTTTACTGCATTTTTACATTCTACAGTTCTTTCATTTCCGTTTTACTTTTATTCATCAAACTCTCTTTGGTTTGTCTAATTAGAAATCTACTTTAAGAAATTTTTGTTCGGTTCTTTAATCCTCGTGGGAACGGTACCCACTCACCGTGGTTTTTATTACTTGAACGATTCGGTGCACTTGCTGATAGCCTACCACTGAGATTAAAGATTTCAGAAGCTGATCAAGCTCAAAGAGTTTGAGATTGAGAGTAAAAGACCAGAAGCTGAGTTCAATTTCTCAAGATTGGCCGGTTCGTGGAGAGTGTGATCAAATACAAGGTTCTGAAAAGTTCTTGGTGTGATTCAAGGCGGAAAATCTTTCTAGAGGGTACATCTAGAGAGTGGAAAATCTTCAGAAGGGGATATTCTGGAGCGTCGAACCTGGGAAGGTTGCAAAAGATATCTTTGTATTGATACCTGTGTATGTTGATGCATTTCTAATGGAACTCAATCCTTGAAAGGTTGAAGAACTGGATGTAGGCACAATTGGCCGAACCAGTATAAATTGGTCCAATTCTCTCTACCCTTAACTCTCTTGTTTTGATTGCATTAATTGTTTGTTTTTGATTTCTGGTGAATATCTCAAGAACAACTTGAAACAACAATCTAAAAGTTAAAGAAACCAAAGTTAAAGGAATCTTTATGTGTTTAACTTTTTGATATATGATATTTGTGTTTTGGGTATTTGGAATCTGAAAGAAACATTTTAAAGAACATATTACTCGAAGAGAAATTTGTGTTTGTGAAATCTGTAATTAGCTTTCTCAAGAATATTATCTTCAGAAGTTGTTTCTTTGTTCTTTGCATAATTGTTGCCTAGATTCTGAGAGTATGTGAAACATATATCATATTACATATTGTTGATTGATTGTATTTGAAATACTAGTTCAGAAGCTAATAGGTTTTGAAGTCAGAATCTGAAGCAGGTTCTGAAACAAAGTTCAGAAGCTGAATCGGATAGTGTTCAGAAGCTGTTTTTCTGAAAGAGTTATTTTGGATATTTGATTTGATTGTTTCAGAAGCTTGATATAATATTTGAGTTGTGATATTTGTGATCATATTCCGCTGTGCAAGATAAAAATTAAATCATTGACATATTGATTTCTGTGTATGTCACATATGTGATTTAATGTTCTGAGATCACAAATTGAATTGTTGATTCTTTGTTTTTACTAATTCTTGACAAGTTTCAGAGACTTGATCAATCTTTGAGAATTTCAGGAAGTATTAAATAATAAAGAAGCATTCGGGAAAAAGTTATACACAACCAATTCACTCCCCCATCTTGGGTTGTGTGAAGCATAACTTGGAGGTGTTTCTCAAGAGACCCTCACATCATCATTTTGTTCGATCCTTCCCATTCGCAAGGAGTGATGAGGTACGTCTCCTCTTCGGCCTTCAGGGCCTTCAAGGTGGTCCTCCAGGACACCTGAGTTGTACTTAGTGAGGGGTCTCACTGAATGCACCTCTCCGATCCTTCTTCATTCCATTTCAGAATTAGAGTCCTGAAATTGGCCCTTATATCTCCCAAGCTGGCTATCCACTGCATCCCAAGGACAACATCCACATTACCCAGACAAAGAAGGAAGAATGGTTGGGAAATGAGTATTCCTTGTACTGATAGGTGCAACTTTTCGCAAAACCCAGAGCTTCTTGTAACTTGACCCGTTCCCACTTCTACCATGAAAGGGAGGTCATCTATCACAGCCACATTCAAACTCACAGCCAACGGTTTGGAGAAAAAATTATTGTCAGCCCCAGTATCGATCAATATAATAATTTCACGATCTCCAATTAAACCACGCACCTTAAAGGATTTGTTTACTGTTACCAATCCCCTGAGGCTGTGGAGGGTGAGATGGAGGGATTTAATCGAGAGCGTTAGGATGCTATTGTCATCAAGATCGGAGGTCTCTTGAGTGGGCTCCATTTCGTCGGCGGCCTCGTCCTCCTCACTGGTGTCTTCCAGCAGAACCAGTTTATAGTTCTTCAACCTACATGCATGGCCTTGCCCCCACCTTTCGCCGCACTTGAAACAGAGCCCACGGCGGCTCCGCTCCTGCAACTCTTCCTAGGACAGCTTCTTCCCGCTCTGCAGCGGTCCAGGCCACGGTTCCTCAGTCACCCGCAGCAACGAGGGGAGGCGTTTTGGGGCGAGCGGTGGTGGTCAGTTGAAGGAGGGTCCATGCTCGCTGGGTCCCACTCCCGAGTTCCTCCATTCTTTGTTTCTCTCCTCTAAGAGAAGTGCTCGATCCTTTATTGCACTAAGGGTCCCAAGCTCTAGACTCTTCAACTCAGCTCTTAATGGGCCTTTAAGCCCATTAATAAAAATACTCTTCAACATCTCAGGGTCAATATGGAGCATGGGCCTAGATACCTTCTCAAATTCATCAATGTAGGCCAGCACTGAGCTCTCCTGGTGTAAATGGAGAAGAGGGCCAAAAGGATCCTTCATCGCGCCAGGCTGAAAACGGCGGAGAAGGGCCTCGCGGAATTGGCGCCAGGAAAAGAAAGGGGAATTTGTGGCTTCGCAAGTCTGAAACCAATTAAGGGCTCGGTCTTCCAACGCCACCACCACTAGTCTAGACGTTCCTGTCCTTCAATATGGTTCACCAATCAAAGAAGCCAAATACTCGAGCGAGGTTTCTGAGCACTGAGTAGCTCATACACTCTAAGAGAAAACCAAATCCAGCCTGTTCTCCTAGATCCTCTCTCACAATACAAATACTCTCTCCCATAACAGAATTCCCCACCTCGCACCTGACCCAAATGACCACAGTGCTATTCGGTTGTAACTCCTGCCATCGTGGTTGTAGGAGCAATTCCCAATTTTTCCTTCTTTAATCTTCTCTGATAAACCTTCAATGTTGGGCTGGGCTGCTGCTCTTTCACCATGGGCTGCTGCTGACTCCCATCAATGACAATGGGCTGCTAATCTCTATCATAATACATATGTAATTTATCAACTTGAGAGCACAATGAGAAGAAAAAAGATTACTATTATTGATGAATCATAAATTTAAAATAGAAAAAAGGATTATTCTGAACCAATACAACGAATTAAAAACTTTAAGGCAATTTCTATTGGAAATAAAACTCATTAGAAGTGTACAATGTAAAATTTTACTATTAAAATATGTCTTCTTCTTCAAGTGTATGTTGGCCATTATTATATGAATCTTGTGTACTAAGAAGGATGACATGCAAGAGGTCTTGCTTGCTGTAAACACCGTATTTTGTCCGAACATTTATTTAAAAAAGAAAATAAAAAATAAAAAAATATAAAAGATAAAATTGTGCTCATAATTTCAATCAAATCATGCATAATCAAGCCGTAATCAAATGAAATCAAACTGAATCAGACAAAGTCAATCATGATCAAACTCAATCCTAATTTAATCAAATCATAATAAGAAAAATCAATCACAATCTCATCACATTAATGTTAATTTTAACATAGGCAACTAATATATATTGTGCATTTGAGAATAGAAAAAGAGGAGAATAAAAAAAAAACACAGAGCAAACAGGAGAGATCATCATTAGCAAGGGAATCGGGAGGCTAGGCGCCTTCATCCTTCCGTGGCCAGTAACAACGGCAACGGCGGCCACCGGACAGCAACAGAACAAAACACAGAGTAGCAACAGCTACACAAGAACAACAACAGCAAAATGACACGGAGCCAGCAGTCGTGGGGAACCCTCTGCCGTCGCCATCACACCATCATCATCGACCTCCCAGCACCACTTCGGCAGCCACGAGGCCGCCTCAGCCGTGGCATGCCTGTACCCTCCACTAGCCGCACAAAACAGAAGAAGAAAACAACAGCACCAACAACAGCTCAGCCGCCACCACCATCAGTAGTCGCGGCTCCTCACCTCCCTCTGCGGCGCCTTCCTCCCTTCCTCTGCCTCGATCCCGCGCACTCTCTCTCTCTGCCTTCCCGCCAGCCACGCAGCAACCAGGACCACCGACAACGCGGCAACCTGGCCTGGCCGCCGACTCGAACTATGTGGCGCTGCTCTCCGCCGAATCCTCTGCTGCGCCTAGCCACGCCGCCAAACCGCCCCTTATGCCGCCGGTTCTGTTCGGCCGCCGAGCTGCTGCCGCCTCTGTTGCTTTCTCGACGGCGCGCTGTCCCTCTCCCCTTCTTTCCCTATGCAGGAATTAGGGTGAAGGAGAGTGATGGTTTATTATTATTATTATTTCTCTTTTAAAAACAAACAAAATTCGATTCTTTTTTTATTGAAATCAAAATAAAATTATTATTTTATTATTCAAGATCTCGTTGTGTGATTTAATCATCATCGATGATCGTAATTTGTGGAATACTTGTGCGAATCATATCGTCCTGTATCCCGAAAATATCTTTTTCTTAGAAATAAATCATTTCCCTTTTTTAAACAATTCTTTTTCTTTCAATTAAAATTAAAGCAAAATTCATAAAATCTTTTTCTTTCAATTTATTATTTCGTTGTATGAGATAATCATCCTCGAAATAATAGACTGTAGGGTACTTGTACGAATCATATGTATCCCGAAAATATATTTTTCATAAATAATAAGTTATCTCCTTTTAAAATACAATTCAAACCATCCTCTTTCAAATTAAATTCAAAATCAAAATCTTTATAAAATCTTTTTTTACAATTCATGATCTCATTGTATGATTTAATCATCCTCGAGGATCGCAATTTGTAGGGTACTTGTGCGAATCATATCATGTTGTACCCTAAATTTTTTTTCTTCTTACATAAACAAATCATTTGTTTTTAAAACAAAATTCAATTTATTTCTTTTTAAATCAAAACTCAATCTTTCGTTTTTTTAATTACCATCAAAACAAAATTCACTAATCTTTTTTTACAATTTGTTATTTCGTTGTATGAGATAATCATCCTCGAAATTTCAAATTGTGTACTTGTGCGAGCCACATCGCCCTGTGCCCAACTTTTTTTCTAAAAAACACACAACTCACAATTATTTTCTACAAGAACGAAGTGGGTTTGAATTCCTCATTGCACCAGAGGATACGTCGACACAGACTACAACCTGTCAACCCAAAATTAATTTTTAAACCATTTTGTTTATTTTTTAACGTTGCTTTCTTTGTGTTTATTTTAATATTTTAAGGGGAAATTAAATATTATTAAATTATAAATATAGATTTGCATAATTTGCTCTAGGGTAAATGTATTTATACAGATGTATTAGGGGTGCAGTGAGATTAAATTCTCGCTCTTCCCTAATCATAATTCGACTCCCGAACCTTATCTCTAAAAAGACCAGTTTTCAACAAAATGAAGGTTTTCCAATTTTTCCATAAATAAAATTGGTGGCGACTCCATTTTCTCTATTTTTTAGTCACGGCACCCCTCGGGAACGTTGTGACACTTGCCTTGCCTACAGCCCAATCTTTAGCATGGTTCAACACTAATTTTATATTCAACTGAAGAAGAAAAAGAATAAATGAAAGTTAAAAGTGTTGGTAAATCACGCATAAAGGTGCAGCGGAAAACAAAAAACTTTTATGAAATTCCAACCCAAGGACCCATGTGAATGAACATGATTCATCAATGAATTACCTGTTGAAGCGTTATCGCAATACAATTTGCGAACAACACTTGTTCTTGAGTTCTTCAAAAGTTCTTGTTCTTGAATTCTTCAACTCTTGAAATCTTGAATTCTTGAACTCTTCAATTCTTGAAGTCTTCAAATCTTGAACTCTTCAAATCTTGAACTCTTGAACTCTTCAAATCTTGAACTCTTGAACTCTTCAATTCTTGAATTCTTGAATCTTCACAAAGAGCTATGTCAAACTCTTCCGTTGCAAGTGTAGCAATGGCCTAGAGATATCCACACAGTAGTTGTGAGTGTCAAACACTCACCTTGATGCTTTTCTGAAACTCACTATGCTAGTAGCGAGAAATAGAGAAATAAGGATTTCTAGAGAGGAAGGCTAAAGTGTATGAAATCAACAACCAAAAGGGCTCCTTAGGTGTGTTATTTATAGCCAACACTTAACCTAAACCTAAGCCTTGTTGGGCCCATCTCATGGAATCCCAATTAGTCACACTAACTTCTCTTTATCCTTATTAAGCCCATCTTATGAAAGCCCAATTAAATTAGTCACACTAATTTAATCTTATATTTTATTAGGTGCATCTCATGAAACCCAATTAAATTAGTCACACTAATTTAGCATCAATGTAAAAACTGCTTTAGTGTGCGACCCTATAGGTTCTTACAACGTTGGCAATATTATTAAATCTCATTTAAATAATATAAACAGGGAGCGGTATCTAGCAACACATCATTGCTACCCAAGTTATAAGAAAGTCAACGGTTTGACATAACCTTTTCGTGATTGACGTTACCGTACATTTCAGTCCCTTTGTCCAAATATCCAGATTTAACACAAGCATGGAATTAGTCATCTTGTATAGTTAAATCATTAGTTTCTTGATCTCTGAGTAGACTGATAAAATAAATGACATTAATGTCACACATTAATTCATTTCAGTATGGCCATACATTTACCCAGTCATACTCATCAAGGGGCCCACAGATATATCTCTCGTAAAGTGAGAGGGACAAATTCTATCTACGTTACTCGCACCGCCCACATGATTCGTGATATGCCTAATGACCGACTTTATAATTACCCTGTTACGGATAACGTTTGACGGTATCAAAGCACATAACTCCTCATGCAACGAATCACAGTAACTTCAAGTCAAAGGACTACATGTACCATCATCACTATGAGAATCACCTATGACATTCACATTACTATCCATGTGGTGTTCTCATGGCGGGTCAGTCCAATATATATCACCATATATACCTATGTGCAGACTTGATATCACATATCCATAACCTGTGAGAAAAGGTTATCAGTACATACACATACTAGTCTCAACGTATTACTGTTGTCCTGTTGTTTACAGTAATACTTGACTACGGACATTTAAGAATGGAGTCTCACTATTAGGTTATGCACCTTATCTTAATTCCATTCTAAGGACATCATAAGGTTTATTAAAATAATAAATAAACAATTAATGAAAACAATGCCTCATATATATATATATATGTAAAATAAAATGTCACAATATCATAATAAAATGCAACTATGATTTGGCCCTCTAGGGCATATACTAACATATCTCTAATGCCTAATGATCTAGTGTGCCCATCATGCTTCCCTGAGGAAGTTGCTTGGTCAGTAGGTCAGCAATGTTATCATCAGTTGGCACTCTGCATATCTTCACATCTCCTCTATCGATAATCTCTCGAATAAGATGATAGCGCCTGAGTATATGTTTGGATCGCTGGTGAGATCTAGGTTCCTTAGCCTGTGCAATGGCTCCATTGTTGTCACAATAGAGAGCCACGGGGTCCTCGATGCACGGAACCACACCAAGTTCAGTAATGAACTTTCTGATCCAAACGGCCTCTTTTGCTGCATTACTTGGCAGCAATATACTCGGCCTCTGTAGTAGAATCGGCAACTATCTCCTGCTTTGAACTCTTCCAGCTCACAGCCCCGCCATTAAGACAAAACACAGAACCTGACTGCGATTTGGAATCATCTTTATCGGTTTGGAAGCTAGCGTCAGTGTAACCCTTTACAACAAGTTCTTCCTCACCGCCATATACCAAGAATGAGTCCTTAGTTATTCTCAAGTACTTAAGGATATTCTTGACGGTTGTCCAGTGACCATCACCGGGATCTGACTGGTATCTGCTCGTCATGCTCAAAGCATACGAGACATCTGGTCGTGTACATAACATAGCATACATGATAGATCCAATTGCAGATGCATATGGAATCTTATTCATCTGATCCCTATCGGCTTGAGAAAGGGGACATTGGGCCTTTGAGAGTGTCACACCATGTGACATAGGCAAGAACCCTTTCTTTGAATCATGCATCTTAAAGCGTCTCAACACTTTGTCTATGTATGTACTTTGGCTTAGGCCAAGCAATCTGTTTGATCTATCTCTATAGATCCTTACACCCAATATGTAAGTAGCTTCGCCTAAGTCCTTCATTAAAAAACAGTTCCCAAGCCAAGTCTTAATAGACTGTAAAGTCGGGACGTCATTTCTAATGAGAAGTATGTCATCCATATACAAGACCAGAAATGCAACTGTGCTCCTACTAACCTTTTTATAAACACAAGGTTCATCTTCGTTCTTAACGAATCCAAACTGTCTCACAGTCTCGTCAAAACGAAGATTCCAACTCCTAGAAGCTTGCTTCAATCCATAGATTGATCACTGTAACTTGCATACTTTTGCAGCATCGTCTCCGATGTCAAAACCTTCGGGTTGTGTCATGTACACATCCTCAAGGAGATTTCCATTAAGGAAAGCAGTCTTGACATCCATCTACCATATCTCATAATCATAGTATGCAGCGATAGCAAGTAAAATCCGAATGGATTTAAGCATAGCGACAGGTGAAAAAGTTTCATCATAGTCTACACCATGAGTTTGCTTGAAACCCTTTGCAACCAATCTTGCCTTAAAGGTAATCATATTACCATCCATGTCAGTTTTCTTCTTGAAAACCCACTTACAACCTATGGGTTTTACCCCTTCAGGTTGATCAACCAAGTTCAACACCTGGTTAATGTACATGGAATCCATCTCAGATTTCATGGCTTCTAGCCACTTTTCAGAATCAGGTCCAGTAATGGCCTCCTGATAGGTAACAGGCTCATCTTGATCCATGAGCAGTACATCACCCTATTGAGTCTTGAGAAATTCAAATCTCTTAGGTGGGCGACGAGTTCTGTCTGACCTACGTGGTTCTTGTGTTACTTGAGCAGGCTCTTGTACTACAACAACTTGTGTACTCTGCTCTTGTTCCACCTCCGATAAAGTTTCTTCTTATGGTTGAAGTATTTCTTTAATTTCTACTTTGCTCCCACTGGCTCCAATGAATTCCTTCTCAAGGAATACACCAGTTCGCGCAACAAACACTTTGTTGTCAGATTGGTTGTAGAAATAGTATCCCTTGGTTTCTTTAGGATACCCCACAAAGAAGCACTTTTCAGATTTAGGTTCAAGCTTATTAGACACCTGACGTTTCACATAAGCTTCACAACCCCAAATCTTCATAAAAGACATACTGGGTCATCTACCAGTCCACATCTCATATGGTGTCTTTTCTACCGTCTTGGTTGGAACACGGTTAAGTGTAAGTGCTGCTGTCAACACAGCATGTCCCCAGAAAGAATTTGGAAGGTTTGCATGACTCATCGTTGACCGAACCATGTCCAACAATGTTCGATTTCTTCTCTCCGAAACACCATTCCACTGTGGCGTTCCAGGAGGAGTGAGTTGAGATAATATCCCACACTCTCGCAGATAGTCATCAAACTCTTGACTCAAGTATTCACCTCCTCGATCCGATTGAAGGATTTTAATACTCTTGCCAAGTTGGTTTTCTACTTCATTCTTGAACTCCTTGAACTTTTCAAAGGATTCTAATTTGTGTCTCATGAGATACACATATCCATATCTACTGAAGTCATCAGTGAATGTGATGAAGTATTGAAAACCACCTCTGGCCGAGGTACTAATGGGTCCGCACACATCTGTATGTATAAGGCCCAAAAGCTCAGTGGCCCTTTCACCCTTTTGAGTGAATGGCGCCTTAGTCATTTTTCCCAATAAACAAGATTCACATGTCTCATATGATTCATAATCAAATGAGTCCAATAATCCCTCTTTATGGAGTTTTGAAATGTGCTTCTCATTTATATGGCCTAAACGACAATGCCAAAGGTAAGAAGGATTCAACTCGTTTGATTTGAACCTCTTAGTATTAATGTTATAAATGGGCGTTTCACGATCAAGAACGTAAAGTCCATTAATCATAGGTGCACTACCATAAAAGACATCATCATAATAAATTGAACAACATTTGTTCTTAATTATAAAACTAAAACCAATTTAATCCAAACTGGAAATAGAAATGATGTTTCTGCTAATGGCAGGTACAAAGTAACAGTTCTTCAACTGAATTACAAGCCCAGTGGGCAAAGTCAAATCATAATTTCCTACAGCTAATGCAGGAACTCTTGCTCCATTTCCCACTCGTAGGTCGACTTCGCCCTTTGTCAACGATCTACTCTCACTTAGCACCTGTTCATTTGTGCAAATGTGAGAACCACATCCAGTATCTAATACCCATGATGCAGAAGTAGATAAATTGATTTCTATAACAAAAATACCTGAAGCGGAAGTCTCACTTCCTTTGTTCTTCTTCCATTCTTCCAGGTATTTTGCACAGTTCCTCTTCCAATGTCCGGTCCCACCGCAATGGAAGCAGGTGCCCTCTTTAGATACACCACCCTTAGGCTTCAAGGCTTTTGGCTTTGCAATCTCATTACCCTTGCCCTTGGTCTTGCTGCGTCTCTTCTTTTTGCCCTTTCCATCTTGAATCATCAAGATTGCCTTGTCTTTGCCTTTATTAATATTTTGCTCAGTTGTTCTCAACATGCTCAGCAATTCAGGCAAGGTCTTATGCCTTTGCCTTTATTAATATTTTGCTCAGTTGTTCTCAACATGCTTAGCAATTCAGGCAAGGTCTTATTAATGTCATTCATGTTGTAGTTCATAACGAACTGTCCATATGACTCAGGCAATGACTGCAAGATTCAGGTCAGTGGCCAACTCTTGGCCCAAAGGAAAGCCCAACCTCTCAAGGTTCTCAATGTATCCAATCATTTGGAGCACATGAGCACCTACGGAGCTTCCTTCTGACATCTTGCAGCTGAAAAGAGCTTTAGATGCTTCAAACCGCTCATGCCTTGATTGCCCTTGATAGAGTTGCTTGAGGTGTACGATCATTTCGTACGCCTCCATGCTCTCATGATGTTTCTGCAACTCAGGGGTCATGGTAGCAAGCATGAGACAGCTGACATCCAAGGCGTCATCTTGATGCTTCTTATAAGCATCTTTATCAGCCCTAGAAGCAGTTGCAATTGGTGCCTCAGGAACAGGTTCCTCGAGGACATAGAATTTTTTTTCATGCTTGAGGACAATCCAAAAGTTTCTATACCAGTCCAGAAAGTTTATTCCAGACAACTTATCCTTCTCAAGGATAGATCGCAATGACAGATTAGTAGAAGAGTGTGATGCCATAGTAACTACAGAAAGAAAATATGCAGAGTGAGTATCATGACATATAATATTTAGAGTAAACCCCCAAGTTGGTCCCTTACAATTTTCGCGGTGGACAAGGTAGTCCCTGACATTGAGAAATTGACAAGTTAGTCCTTAAACGGCTTCCGTTAGTTCGAGGGACCAATATGGCTTATTTATTAATTGTTAGGGACTAATAAAAGAAATTTAATAAGAATGAATCCTTTAAATTATGATAAGAACATTGACTCATATTCATTCTAATTATATATTAATTCCAAGCTACATATAACTACTCCGGTAAATATTAAGTCTCTATTTGGATGTATTACTATCAAAAGATAAATATGTTAGGTAATTTTTCAATTGAAGAAGTAACAACATTTTATTACTTTGTTGTAGAAAATAATTACATGCACCATAAAATCTCATTAATTAATTTTATTAATTAAAAGATTTCCAAATTTGAAAATATATCCCATATAAATATATATATATATATTAGAATTTTAATTAATCAAATTAATTAAAAATTCTCAAATTTGAAAAAGATATGATATACATATTCCCTTTTAATTAATCTCATTAATTAAAAGATTTCCAAATTTGAAAAAGATATGATATCAACATATCACATCTATTTGTCACTCAAAAAGGAAACAAGATAAAATCAAATGAATCTTAACCATACCATCCATCATATCATTTTCGAAAATCAACAAGAAAACAACAAGAAATTTTCGAAAAAAAGGATCAAACACCAAACTTTTCGAAAAACAAGTATGAACTTCGAAAATAAGGATTAGCTTCGAAAACAAGGATTTCGAAAATAAGGATTTCAAAAAACAAGGATTCAACTCTTGAATCTTTTTCACAAATCCTTATCGGCAAGAATTCAACAAGGATTCAACAAGGATTCAACTCTTGAATCTTTTCGCGAATCCTTATCGGCAAAGAAACAAAACAATGTTATCTCATAACATATATATTGCGCAAATCACATCACCATGTGATCAAAATCACTTCTTTCATAAAAACAAAAATCGTGTTTATCATATAAACAACAGATAATCTTTCAAGAGAATCATGTTTTCACAACCAAGCTCTGATACCACTGGTGGGAAATCACGCATAAAGGTGCAGCGGAAAACAAAAAACTTTTATGCAATTCCTACCCAAGGACCCATGTGAATGAACATGATTCATCAATGAATTACCTGTTGAAGCGTTATCGCAATACAATTTGCGAACAACATTTGTTCTTCAGTTCTTCAAAAGTTCTTGTTCTTGAATTCTTCAACTCTTGAAATCTTGAATTCTTGAACTCTCCGATTCTTGAAGTCTTCAAATCTTGAACTCTTCAAATCTTGAACTCTTGAATTCTTGAATTCTTGAATTCTTGAATCTTCACAAAGAGCTATGTCAAACTCTTCCGTTGCAAGTGTAGCAACAGCCTAGAGATATCCACACAGCAGTTGTGAGTGTCAAACACTCACCTTGATGCTTTTCTGAAACTCACTATGCTAGTAGCGAGAAACAGAGAAATAAGGATTTCTAGAGAGGAAGGCTAAAGTGTATGAAATCAACAACCAAAAGGGCTCCTTAGGTGTGTTATTTATAGCCAACACTTAACCTAAACTTAAGCCTTGTTGGGCCCATTTCATGGAATCCCAATTAGTCACACTAACTTCTCTTAATCCTTATTAAGCCCATCTTATGAAAGCCCAATTAAATTAGTCACACTAATTTAATCTTATATTTTATTAGGTCCATCTCATGAAGCCCAATTAAATTAGTCACACTAATTTATTCTAATTTAGCATCAATATAAAAACTGCTTTAGTGTGCGACCCTATAGGTTCTTACAACGTTGGCAATATTATTAAATCTCATTTAAATAATATAAACGGTGAGCGGTATCTAGCAACACATCACTGCTACCCAAGTTATAAGAAAGTCAACAGTTTGACATAACCTTTCCATGATTGACGTTACTGTACATTTCAGTCCCTTTGTCCAAATATCCAGATTTAACACAAGCATGGAATTAGTCATCTTGTATAGTTAAATCATTAGTTTCTTGATCTCCGAGTAGACTGATAAAATAAACGACATTAATGTCACACATTAATTCATTTCAGTATGGCCATACATTTACCCAGTCCTACTCATCAAGGGGCCCACAAATATATCTCTCGTAATGTGAGAGGGACAAATTCTATCTAAGTTACTCACACCGCCCACATGATTCGTGATATGCCTAATGACCGACTTTATAATTACCCTGTTACGGATAACGTTTGACGGTATCAAAGCACATAACTCCTCATGCAACGGATCACAGTAACTTCAAGTCAAAGGACTACATGTACCATCATCACTATGAGAATCACCTATGACATTCACATTACTATCCATGTGGTGTTCTCATGGCGGGTCAGTCCAATATATATCACCATATATACCTATGTGCAGACTTGATATCACATATCCATAACCTGTGAGAAAAGCTTATCAGTCCATACACATACTAGTCTCAACAGTAATACTTGACTAGGGACATTTAAGAATGGAGTCTCACTATTAGGTTATGCACCTAATCTTTATTCCATTCTAAGGACATCATAATGTTTATTAAAATAATAAATAAACAATTAATGAATACAATGCATCATATATATATATATATATATATGTAAAATAAAATGTCACAATATCATAATAAAATGCAACTATGGTTGGCCCTCTAGGGCATATACCAACAAAAAGTTCATAAAGAATTTACAGCATATATAAATTGTAAAGAGTAAGGTTTAAAAACTTATCTTTGAAATGAACATGCATTTGAGAATTGACCTTCCATGTTAGAGTAATACTAAAAAATCTCTAGAACTAAAAATGGAAATAATAACAAAGAATATCAGAGTCAATCCATTTTCAACATATCAAACTAAACGAAAATCCAATTGCAACAGAACAAAATCAAAATGAATCAATTTGCAATAGATCAAAATCAAAGTACATCAAAATCCAAATCCATTTGCAATAGATCAAAATCAAATGCAATCAAACATTTGCGAAAAAGAAACATTGCAACAATCTGATTGCAGCAAAAGTCATAACCCAATAAAATGGTAGGGCTGGAATATAACAAAATTTGCTTAAGACCACAATCCTAGTAATGAATTATAATTGATATATGGAAGTGACCAAATGACAAAACAGATTCTAATAAGTATTTGTACAATAAAAAAAAATTAAAAATGAAATCAAGTTCATCAAGGTTAGTCTATGTATCTATAGGCATTTTTACAACTGAAAACATCCTTCCTAATTCTCATCTTACTTCAGTTTTAGGTTTTAGTACCATTACAAAATCCAAAAGTAAGGTTCAAATATAAAAAAAGCTCCAACAACAGGACTTTCAAGCAGAGAGTGGAATTCATAAACATGGTATGTGTAAGAAATTCATAACTCTTTAAGAACCTAAACATAGAAGTTGAAGAAGCATAAGAAAAAGGAGAAATTGACCTAAACAGTGAATTTTTCCAAGTTGAAAACCAAAGTTTTCTTCACAAAAGCATGAATTTCTGTACAAAAAAATCTTCGTGAACATAAAAAATAAAATAATAGAAAAGATTATCGAAAATTTGGGTTATGGATTCAACTCTAGCTTAATATCTAACTACTCTTAATTTATTTGGTCATCAAAGAAATGTTATAGCTAGTATGTTTGACCAAAAACCATAGTAGTAATAGTTGCTACCCACCAATTCATTTCTCCCTTTTTTGTAACACCCTACTAGATAGCTCTTAACGCTTAAGTCATTTTAGGCCATTTCATAAGGGTTACCTCTTGTTACCATGTTTTATCTTTATATTTAAAGTATAATACGCGGAAAATAGGTGGGAGTAGATTTTTCGTAAACATTCGCGGAATAGAAAATAAGGGCTTTGCGCATATGATAAGCGATAATATAAGCGATACAAACATCTACTAAAAATACTTCATCATATAAATAACTCCCATCAAGAAACAAACATGAAATAAATACTAGGTCTCACCCCATAAGCCAAAAATGGTGACTTATGAGACTCCACCATAAATACATGTAAATAAATAGTTGCCGGCTAACAAAGGTCCGGACTCAGAAAACATAATAAATGAACAAACGTAACGGAAGCATAAAGATCATAATATCTAATAAGGAAATAAAACATGTCTCTGATATCTAAGGAACTAAATATATCATAAACTAAGTCTGCGCGGGCTCCTCGTGTGCTCCGACATCCTGCTCTGTCTGCTCCTCTAAAAGGTGGGAAAAACATAGGGTGAGCACTGGGAAGTGACTCAGTAGAGGAAGCCGCCCCGGGTTTAATTATGAAATAAGTGAAGCATGAATGAGTTTAATTCGGATATAAGTTGAAATCAATCTTTTCCTGGAACGTCTTACCTAAGTGCATCTTGTTCATTTTATTAATACATATAACATATCACAATTAAAGGTCTCTGTGTAGTGTACTATGTGCTTCTATCACAATCAGGGAAAATATAACATAACAGAACATTTATCAGAGCTTTCTTTCAAAGTATCTTACCATTAACTTTTACTTGGAACTGTCAGACATGGCAAAGCCTCCCTCCCATCCTTACTCCTACAATCCGGCCCCTAAGTATGAGCTCATCCTAAAACATACGGGGAAGAGGGGGTACAGTTCACCTTCCTCAAGTGAAGGAGTTGCAGCCGAGGATGCCACCCCTCCCTACAACACTCATCACAAGCTGAAGGCTACAGGGTATTTTAATCTTTCAGAATATCAGAGATCTTTCAGAACGTCTTTTAATTATCACAAATCTTTCAGAATTAACAGAGATCTTTCAGAGCATCAGATTATCTTTCAGAACATCTTTTAACCTTTACCGGGTGACAGAGTTAATTCATTCAGAGCATTTCATCATAATTCATATCGTATAATCACATAAACAATTTAAGACATCATAAAAGCAATACATATACTTAGTATAACATATATATCTCATACAATAATTATATTTACCATATATCATTATATGATCATAATTTTATATTATAATAACATATAAACATTTATTGCATCTCATCTAATCATATATAAATCATGCATAAATCATATATAACACTTATACAAGTCGTGGAACGCATTAGGGAGCATAAAAGGGTCAAAACATGTCAATTTTCGTAAAAGGGGTGAGGGACAGCGCGAAAACACGATGGGGCGGTGTAGCAACTGCTGGGGCGGTCTGCACGCAGGAGGACCACCGCTGGGGCGGTCTGCCGCCGCCGGGGCGGTCTTGCCGCCGCTGGGGTGGTCTCTCCACCGCTAGAGCGGCTGCCAGCCGCTGGGGCGGCTGTAGTCGGGCGGCGCCACCGCTGGGGCGGTCTCTGGCCGCCTGGGTGGTAGTGCGTCGTCCCGTTCGCAGGACTTCGTGATTTCAACAGTGTTTATTCCCAAAAAGTCATTTTTAAACATCCAATTGATGAAAAACTTTTCTCAAAACACATATAACTCATAGAAACACTTTCCCCGACACTTTTAATCGGTAAAAACGTTTTCTCTTTGAAATAATTTCACAAATATGTAACCCTTTCATGAACCCTAATGGGAAAAACAACCATAACATCAATTTCATAAAATCATCATCAACATGCAAGAAAATAGAATGCCTAAACCCCTACCTCTTGAAGACAATCACGAAATATGCAAAGAGAAACCCTTTCCCGACGTTGCTCTCGTTGGAAACCTCTCTCTCTAGCCTCAAGAATGGTCTAGTGACGCCGAAGACTCTTAACGGAGAAACGGAATCGGTAGAAAGCTCCGGCTTGATGAGAGGATTAAGAATATGAGTTTATTTTCTAGATTGGGTAAGGTTTGATGGGTGTTTCGTGGTTTGGAGTATCAATGGCTTAGGGAGCTCTTGAGAGAAAGATGGCTATGGCGGCTCAGAGGAATGAGAAGAGTGTTTCCTTGAAGTGGAGAGGGTTACTAGTGTTTATATAGGGAGTGGCTAGGTTAAGAGTTACCGTGGGGCCCACCATTACTTAAAAATTACTAAAACACTCTAAAACGTCCCAAATAATACTATAATGCTCATATAACTCTTCTAATATTTAAACATAAATTAAAATACACACATAGGCATATAAATAAAATAAAATAAAATAAAATACATAACATATAACACATAATTCACATAACATGTAGTTAATACACATATTCATCCCATAAATCATATAGCACATGACAAACACACATAAATCATATAACACACATAAATCATATAACACACATACGTATACTTAGGTCACATAACAAGTAATGGTTTACTAGAAGAAACTTACCCACCCAAACTTAATTAAATTCTAACCAAGGTCAATTACCCTTAATTTCTCTCGATTAGGACTTAATGAAAGTCGGGGTGTTACATTTTTCACTGTTTAAACTTGTTGGCCTTTCATCTATGAACTACACATTGACCAAGAACTTAAAATAATAAAAAATAATAATAAACAAAATAAAATTAAAAATACATTTTTTAGTAGAGTAATCCATTCTTACTTTGCTGCATAATCTACTCAGAAGAAGCAAATAAGATGATTCTAAATAGCTGAGATTCCAAACCCTGTATCCAACACTATATCACTCCCACTTATTACTAAACATCAATCTCACATGTTACATGGAAAAAAGGATGAAACACAAAAGGAAATTATTTTAAAACAATCAGTTTCTAAATAAAAAAAATATTAACCATATATTATACATATGTGTTTATTATAATTATATGTGAGACAACCAATTTGTACTTCAGAGGAGCAAGGATTTTTGTTGCTGTCATTGAGGATTTACTAGCATACGGAATGATGAATTTAGAAAACGTATGATGTGCTTTGATATAGTAGCTTTGTAAATGTGTACTGAGTAACTATTTTTTTGGTGAGGTGTGTCTATTTACAAGGATAATATCATTGCTGCTGTAATATGCTGATGTACTAAAAGTATAGAACCACATAAATCTTCACCATATACAATATTTTTAATTTTGCATTTTGCAGGGAATGTAAGGATTCAATGAAGGGGTAGCTGACAGTTTGCTTTTATTAAAGCTAAAGAACAGCTATACTAACTTCGTAAGAGATCAATCTTTTATGCTACTGACATTTCCTAAAAGTTGCTCTTTTATAATGCTGAGTGTTGGAAGTTGTTCTCGAATTTGTTTATTTTATTGGTATCATCATTGAATTGTTCTTGCTTGAATAGTTACTTTAATTTTTTTGGTATGTTTATAGTTATTCTCATGGTAATTTGTTTTTTATTATGCTATGATAAATTATATGGAAACATCATTGGTCCTATTTCATACATTTGGAATGCATATGTATGTATAATGGCAAAAAGGGGCTGAACATTTTAAAGTAATGATTTACTTGATATATCAATTTACTTATATTAAGCGTTTAATCATGTAGGTTTAGGATTTTATAGAAAATCTGGCACTGCCCTTCACCTCTTTTTTCTAGACAAGTTAAAAGGTTTCAATACTATTCCTATTTGTAATTTTACAGAGTGACACTATTAGTTGTGATAAACTGTGACTGCACAAAATCATTAATCTTATTAATACTTTTGTAAGTGCATTCAACATGAGGTAGTGTTGTTTTTTGAATCCGAAAGGACTTTGGTTTGTGTGGGTCACCCTACGTGAGGTTGTGTACTTGCTTAATTATGGGTATAGTTTTTTAATCTTGACACTGATTTCATACCTTACTAGTCTTTTAACCCGTGCGATGCACGGGATGATACCAAATTTTTTATGTTTAAAATATTAAATAATTAAATATATAGTTTTTAAATTTTTTTTTTTAAACAAATCATGTATATTGAATCAACATATACGAAACATACGAAGTGATTATTGCCATACCCTTTTATCAAACACTAAAAATCACCAAATTTTTATTCAATCATGTAATTATTTTTTCTTTCAATCTCGAATTCTTATTCATAATATTTATATTTATTATCTTTCAATAATCAACTAATAAAAATGTTCATAATTTGCGGATTATCAATCACTAAAATTACTGAAATCATAGAAAATATAAAAAATTACTAATTATCAATCACTAATAATTACTAATTATTCATAATTATTCTCATCCAACAATCAACAAAAATATTGAAAATTTATTGATTCACGTTCATAATTATTCATAAGTAACAAAAATATTAAAAATCTCTAATTATATTAATGATTACTAAGTATTCATAATTATTATTTTTCAACTAAAAAAATTCAATAAAATGATATGTTCATTATTTATATTTTGCATTTCCCATGTGAAAGTTAATTAATCAATAAATTGATAAAAAATGCAACATCTTCCTACATTTAAATTTTTTTTGAATTATTGAGTAAGATAACATAGATAAAAGTTGCTATATTAAATAAATAAATTATAATATTTTAGGTGAAAATTTTTATTATGAAAAAATTGGAGATCGAGATTAGACCATATTGTTATCAACTCAAATAATAAATAATGATGATAATAATATTATGAACATAGAAACGTTATTACCTGCTCATATAAAAAAAATCATCCTCATCGATGACTCCTTAGATGCATTTTTAAAGTTTGGAAGTCTCCAATACATGATTATGCTAACCTTTATTTTCAGTCTTGTCCTGTGTTTCTTGCATTGATATCCTTAATGAGGGAATCAGTATTGAGGATAAAAAAATATATGTAGCTCTACTGAGTGATGATGAATAATTTGGTGATAACAATATAGAGTATATATATATATATATATTGAAAAACATATTAGTGGAAAATTAGTGGAAAAATAAGTAAAAATGTTATTGATTACAATTGATATATAAAAAGGTTATTCATTATTTTAATTTGGTTATTGATTACAATTAAGATTTATTAGCCTTGATTAGTAAATTAATTGATTACATCAAGAAGCATATTCTAGATTCCTAGTATAACATTAATTGATATACCACAATTAGATGAAAATGTAGTAATATAAAAGTGACACATGACATTCTCTAGGGTTGCGTTTGATTTTTCTGAATCTGGAGTCAGAGCCAGGGAGTCATTGTAGTCATTGACACCGGAGTCAGAGTCAATAGGATCAGTGTAGTCAATTTTATATTTGATAAAATACTCGGAGTCAGAGTCACAAAATTAGGAGCACAACCAAAATTACCTCAAATTGCGCCCTAGATTTTCTGTCTCCATCACTACCATCTCACCACCACCCACACTCACCATCTCTACACCATTATCAACTATATCATCAAAATCATGTACATCATAACCAGAAAAGTAAAAATATGAAAGATCCAAATATCATTCAATTTATTTTATTCGATGATTAAAAGCCCCAAAGGGACCAGCAACTTATGCAGATTGCATAAGCATAAGCATAGTGACAGGGAGGCATCCATCCAAGGACGGAAGGTTGCAGATGATTCTTAATTATTGATAAGAAATGAAACCCATCTCATTAATTCATCATGGCGCCGAAGCAGAACCGTGGCAGCAGCGGAAGCAGAGCTAAATATAGCATCGATCGGTGGCGGCAGAACCAAAATCGGCGGCTGACGTGGAAGCAGAACCAGCGGCAGTTCAAACAGAGCCATCGAGGGAGGACAAGGGAGCTATCGAGGTGCCAGAGGGCTTTGCGGTTGCTGCTCGAGATCGGCTTCCGATGACAGTGGCGGCGACCATTGTTCTCTTCCCCCCTTTCTATTCTCGCTCTCCCTGTTGTTTGTTGTGCAATTCTGTCACTGCTGATTTTGGTACCTCTGTTCTTCTACCCTCGCCGGAGATGGCCGACAGCGCGCATACATGTGGTGGTGGTGGTAGTCACGGTTGTTGGTGGTGTTGAGGAAGGAGGGCGGCGCTGCAATGTGTGGTTTGAGGATGAAGGATGATGAGGACAAATAATGGAATAATGAAAATTTGGTAGGGGTAAAATTGGAAGAAAATTTTATTAAAGCTTAGTGACTCCCTTCCTCAAGTTGTGACCCCTCTTTTGGAGTGAACAAAAATATGGAGATTTTGTTCACAGAGTCACTATGACTCTGACCCTTTATCTCAATGACTCCAAAAACAAACACTTAACGACTCCAAAAACAAACACTTAACGTAGTCATAAATTGAGTGACTATCTGACTCTGACTTCAGAGTCAGAGAAATCAAATGCAGCCTAGGAGTCATTAACTCTATTTTACAATACTAATATAGATATAGATATAGATATAGATATAGATTATTCAGTAATTCTTTATATATTTAAATTAGTAACACCATGTCTACTATTGTAAAATATACTATTGTAAAATAGACATATACGTACCAACACAGTAACCATCTTTCCGAGTTTCTTCCAATATTTGATTGAATGGCACAAACGCGAAAGCATTCATTTTTATTGTTTTTTTCTCAATTTCATGAACATTAGTGTCTCGTTTGAAGTAGAGTCTAAACTCATGCATTGTGGTCTTATAAAATGGGGCATTAAGAGCGACAGATGCATTTGAAATAACATATGTCCTCCCTTCTTTAAGTGTGTTTTCAAAAAGATCTACATGTATTATAGACTTAATATTCTGTTATTTAGTTCTGAGTTAGTTACTATTAGTTTGACAGCTGTGATGTGAGCTGTTAGTTTTCTTTTATAGCACGTGTCTTTGTAGTTTTTATATATATATATCAGTAATTCATCAATAAAAGATCAGTTTTAGCTAATATCAGTAGCTTACTCAATTATGGTATCAGTAGCATAGCACCCTTCCGCACGCTTGCTCTGATTCTTTTCTTCTTCCTCTGATTTTCTTTCTTTTCCTCTCTCCGTGCACAACTATCTCTAATTGCTGCCGTAATTGATGATTTTGATCCCTTTCACCTTTTATCATCGGATCAACCTGGCCTTGTGTTGGTTACACAAGTTCTAACCGGTGACAATTTTGCTTCATGGAAAAGATCCATGGAAATGGCACTCAACGGCAAGAACAAACTTGGCTTCGTTGATGGTTCCATTCTTCCTCCGACTGATGCAGATCCCCCTGCAGTTCACGCTCGATGGAGGCGCCTCAATGATATCATGAATTCTTGGATTCTCAACTATGTATCCAAAGAAATTGCATCCAACATCATCTTTGCTTGTTCTGTTGTTGCTATATGGACCGATCTCAACTCTCGTTTCCAACAAAAGAATGGTCCAAGAATTTATCAATTGTGCAAAGATTTGGTGAATCTTTCGCAAGGTTCCATGACTGTAAGTCAGTATTTCACTAAGCTGAAATGTATTTGGGAGGAATTAAATCATTATCGCCCAGTACTGTTATGTGTTTGTGGTGGAGCTCAACAATTCCTAGAGCATGTGGATAATGAATATGTTCTTGTTTTCCTCATGGGCTTAAATGACTACTATACTCAAATTAGGGGTCAAATCCTTCTGATGAAACCTCTTCCACCTATCTCTGAAGTTTTTTCTCTTCTGGTTCAAGAAGAACGCCAAAGATCTGATTCAAATGAATCTGTTACCACCAATTTCACACCAGCTTTTGCTGTCAGCAATTCCAAACCTCAAGCTGATAGGTCCAAATCTATCAAGAAAGATCGTCCAACTTGTGCTCATTGTGGAATGCTGGGGCACACCAAGGACAAGTGTTACAAGCTTCATGGATACCCACCCAATTACAAGAAACAACAACAGTCCACTGTTCGTATCAATCACCTCAAAACTTGTACCACTCCTACATTAACCTCTGAACAAAATGATGGTTCTTTACAACTCTCTGCAACTCAATATCAGCAACTAATGACCCTTCTTGCATCTCAAGTGGCACAAGCTACACCACCCATTGCCAACAATGAATTGGGTGATGTTGAAGGTATTTGTGTCTTTGTTGGTCTCTCAGCAACTATTTTGAAAGTGTATGTGTGCACGAGAAGGGGGGGTTGAATCGTGCAAGTTTTAAAATTGCTTCTTAAAACTTTTACTTAGAAAGCTGTTTTTACTCAGAAGGTATGATTAAGAGTATGCAGCGGAAAATGCTTTCTGAGAAGATCAAGTTTCTGAGAACTTAGTCTTTCTAAGAAAGTTCCTTTCTGAGAGATTTTAAGAAAAAGACTTAAGGTTTGAGTTTCTTAAAAGCTTTCTGATTTTGATCAATAAGGTTTTCACGAGACCTCTTGATTAAAGTTGTGATAGAGATTTTCTCAAAGATTTGGACACGTAATGAGTTAGGGAGAAAAGCTTAACACAAAGGATTTTATACTGGTTCGGTTATAACCAACCTACTCCAGTCCTCAACCTTCAGTTGAGAGTTCTTAGATATTCTTCTTAATGTGCCTTCCCAGACAACACTGCCTTTACCACGTAAAGGACTCCCACCACTTCACAACCCGAAGTGGATTTCCTTGCCTCACACTAGAGGACTTCCTTGCCTTAAACAATTAAGGACTTCCCTGCCTTAAACAAATAAGGACTTCCTTGCCTCACACCAGAGGACTTCCTTGCCTCAAACACTAGAGGACTTTAAACTTTGCCTCAAACACTAGAGGACTTAAAACTGCCTTCACACAAAGAAGGACTTAGCGTTTTTGGAAGGTTTGTTTTGATCGAAAACAACTACCAAGACTAAGTTACAAACCTAGTTTTACACTTAGTAGACTTCTAGAATTAACTTACAAATGTACGAATTTACACCAATTCAGAACTAGAAGATTTTGCAAAGTTAAAAGAACAATTTCGTAAAAATTGTCTTTCTGAGAAAGTTCTAAGTTTTTCGCAAAATGATTTTCAATTCAACAGAGTTTTGACACGTTTAATCAATAGTTTTAGCGTAAGAGTTTTCGTCACGTTGCTCTGGAATTGAACTCATATATATAGGCATCAAAGAGCCGCGAAATTAGAGGCTTTCACTTTGCTTATGTGGCTGTGTCCTTTTCAGAACGGCTCCCTGCTACAGTCAGCGCAAAATGAGGAACTTTTCAGAACTGCACAGTGCGCGTGTTCCCACTTCCTTGGCTAGTTGTAGCGAGCTTTCTGAGTCTGTTTGCACTTCCTTGAGTCCAGACACTTGGTTGCTTCTGAGTCCAACCTTCTAAGAGTTGTACGGACTTCTGAGGCTAACCTTCTGAGGGAAGACCCTTCTGAGAACTACTAGTCGCGAGGTCTTCTGAGACCCTTCTGAGGCGACAGTGTTCTTTCCTCAGAAACATGTTTTCACCTTCTGCGCTTCTGAGATATCCTTTCTGATATCTTTGGCGCTATGATTTTATCAATTGATCTCGAGGTTACTTGATGTTTTGTCTTGGTCTTTGCTCATGGCATTGCAATAATTTATAGCTTTCTGAGACACTTAGCGCACATATTAGCAAAACCTTAAGTAAAATTTTATACTTATGGCTTACCTTGTTATCATTAAAACTTTCATGACTCTAAGAGAATTATGCTTAATTCTCTCAGAAGGGTTCTGGAGCTTACAATCTCCCCCTTTTTGATGATAACAACTTAAGTCTTAAGATAATAATTTTGCTTAAGTTCAGAAGTGTTTCTGAGTAAGTTCATAACTTATTCAGAATTCACTTTTGCTTTCTTAGAAACTAATTTAGCTTTCTGAGAGAAGGCTTCGTTATTTTCTTAGAAGGCTGAGATAATCAACAGTTCAAGTATGCAATGTATGATTACTGTTTGAGATTATCAATTACATAGCATGTATTTCATGATAGTGTATGTATGAGATTCAGAAATATCAAGCTAAGTAAATCAAGAGATGCCAAAAATAAATAATAAAAGATAAGCATAAGATAGGTAAAACATGAGATGCCAAAAATAATGATTTTTCATTTATGGTTTTGTAAAGATACAAAATGTTTGGCTCCCCCTAAGTTGTTGCTCCCCCTGAGTTCTAGCCTAGTGTTTACGATAGCCAATGTACAAAAATTTTATCATTTCATCTACTCCCCCTTTGTTACATCAAAAAGGGTGGCTAAGACATAAACGCCATCATCGACTTAGAACTACTGCTTTCTGGCAATGTAGCGTAGCAGCTGGCATATCTCCATGAGAATCTCGCTCTGAGTCGCATTCGGAGCGCATTCGGGAGGGAGGTCAGAGGCAGTGGAAGGCTGTTGAGAAGATGAGGGTTGAGATGAAGGAGGACGAGAGACTTCAGCCTCAAGTACTTCATCGATTATATCCCTTGTTTGATATTCAGGAGGTTCTTCTTCTTGGACAGCTTTACCTTCAATAGCAGCAAGGTCAATCGAAGGCTGCCTTTGAGTATCCTCAGCAACTAGAGCAAGGTCTAGATCAGAGGGTTGCCTAGCTGATGGTTGCTCCATAGCACCAGAAGGCTGAGCTTCGTCGGGGAGGTTGAAGGTTGATATTTGGCTATGCATGGCTTCAATGCACTTCAACTTCTCAGTTCGACCAAAGAAAGGCCGAAATTGCACAGAGGGTGGAGTGACTACCATCCTTCCCAGCTGAAAGCCGGAACCAATCATTGAGTCCGTTATTGAGAAACTGGGACCTTGTTGATCAAAGGATGTAGGAGGAACCTCTGTTATATCTTGAGGAGGAACCTCTGGTTCCTTCTGAGAGTCCTTCTCAGATAGAGTTCCTTCTAAGGAACTGTGGGCAACAAATGCCTCAACTGCTGCAACTCCTGTAGCCATGGTAGCGTCAGCGCCCACCTCTGAGCTGAGCCCAGTGCTGGTGGTCCCTGGCACTACGTCATGTGTTGAGACATGAGTTTCCTCATGTTCCAAAGGGATCTCAGAAGAGAGGAGACCAACCTCAGAAGTTGGTTCAATTAAGCTTTCCTCGTGCTGTAGTTGTTGTTGTTGTTGCATCGGAGCAGCTTCTGGAGTCTCAGAAGGTTGATCCAGAGCCTTCTGGACGTCACGCATCGTCTGAGCCAATGACTCAGCATTGATAGTAGCAACTTCAGTTGTGGTTGCCTCAGAAAGGTCCACCATAGAAACCTCAGATGGCTTCTTCTAGGGCTCTTTCTTGGAGCTTCCAGCATCTGGAGTGCGATGCTCAATGCGAAAACGTGCCGCATCTTCTTCCCCGGAAGAGGAATCAGCGACATTTCCTCCATGCCCCTGAATGTCTTCTCTGGTGGGGGAGACATTTCCAGATGGAGAGGAGTGCTGAGAAGCTTCTGCTTCCTCTTCAACAGCAGCAGTAGTAGCAGCAGCGGTGGTGGCAGCAGCAGCAGTAACTGCTACAATTTCTTTACCCGTCGTCTTTGGCGGGCTCTGTTGCTTGGTGGTTTTTATCCCCACTCCTTTGTGAGTTTTTCCCTGATATTTCAAGGAATGTAGGAGTTTAGTTTTAAATTTGGTGGGTTTAAAACCATCAACAGAATCAGAAATAGGAATTGAAGTAGAAGAAGAGTGAAGAAATGAAGGTGGAGTGTTAGAGTTAGCTTTTACCAAACGACCACGTTTCTTTTTCCCTTCTGGTGGCACGTCTGGGACTTGGAGAGTGGGAGGTGCTTTTCGTTTTCTGGTCATAGGTTGCTCAGATGTTGTTTCTTCTGAGTCTTCAGCAGCCTCAACAACCGTAGGTGCCTTCTGAGGAGTCTTCTGAGCTTCCTCAGAAGCCATACTCCGTGTCACCCTTGTTGGAGAAGGATGAGTCACCTTTTGCTTCTTCTTCTTCTTTTCTGGAGGATCGGAAACCTTTTCCTTTCCTTTCTCAGCCTTAGAGGGCTGGATGAGACCAGCAGCCCCCTTAGAAGGCTTTGCGTCCTCCTTATTCTTAGGTGCCCCCGTATCTGGTACCTTCTTCTTCTTGATGTTGTTGAAGGTGACCATTGAGAACTTACTGTGGTTGAAGACGTATTCATAGTCTTCAAGTGGGAAGGAGAAATGGTTGAGGATTCTGGTCAGAAGGCTTCCGTAAGGTAGACTTGTGAGAGCCCTCTTTGGATGAGCCTGGTGCATCATGTAGTTGAGCACCATCCTCCCAAAATCTACTCTTTCCTTTTTCAGTAGGTGGTACAGCAGGCAGGCGTCCATGGTGGTAACGTTCCCATGTCTCCAATCCGAGGGAGAAGGGTGTGTTGCACAACGAGAAGATGATCCGAGCCTCTTGCGTGAGATGAGGCACCTTTACTCCCTTGAGTGGTAGGCTGTTGCTACCAGTCAGAAGTGTCACGACTTCTTCTTCCGAGTCATCTACTCCTTGACCCATTCTGGGTCGTCGGCGATGACAGCGCCACCATTCAAGGTCTTGAAGACTTTGTTGATGTCAGAGGAGGAGAAGCGGATGTGTTGGTCACCAATCTTGCTCTTGACCCTTTGTTGGTGAACCTTTCTATTTTGCGAATAGAAAGCTCTTACCACATTTGGGTAGCACACGTCCTCGGAGCTCATCATGGCTGGCCATCCAGGTTGCTTGAGGAAGGTGAATTGGATTTCGTCCACCTGATTGTAGACATTGAGAGGCAATACCCTTCCCATGGCAAGATTCCGTGGGAGATAAGTTTTGTGGAATAGGGACTGCATTTCCTCATTGTCATAGAGAATATCTTCGGATATCTCATTGAGATTGTTTCTCATTAAACCTTTGATTTCTCCAGAGACGGCCCATTTGAAGAAAGGTTTGAGGTTTGAGAAGAGATAGAGAAGAACAAGAGAGAGAGAGAAAGGGCAGATGAAGATTGGAAAGCGAGGAGAGGTTTTGGCAGAGTTTGGTAGTTTTTGAGCGTAAAGTGCTCAAATGAAACAATGCTATAAGTATTTATAGACATGGCTGATAACTAGCCGTTTCCTGCCACTTATCCAAAAGTTACCGTTTGGTAACTAGTTTCTCGGAAGGTACCTTTCTGAGAGAGGTGGTCCTTCTGAGAAATCCTCCTTCTGAGAGATGTTTCAGAAGATTCCTTTCTGAGAGATGAGTCTTCTGAGAACAAATTTTCTCAGATAGAGGTTTTCCTACTTCTAGCTCAGAAGCTTAGTTCTATTGTTCGTCTCAGAGTCTAAACTAGGACTAAGGGGGGTTTCTAAGAGAGTTTTTTTTTTTTTTAAATTTCAAAGCACTTAGAAACATCTTAGATTGGAAATCCTTTCAGAACATTGAAACGATCCTCGGGTAAGGCTTTGTAAATATATCTTGAGATTTTGATCCTCAGTATTTACAAAATTTGAGTTCAATGTCGCCTTTTTGCACATGATCCCGAATAAAATGATGTTTTATATCAATGTGCTTGGGATCGAGAATGCTGGAATAGGATCTTAGCTAAGTTGATAAGCACTTGTATTATCACAGAGGATAGGGATTTTTTGGTGTACCTTTATTTGATAATCAAGTAGCTGATTCTTAATCCAGAGCATCTGAGAACAGCAGTTTCGCAGCAGATACATATTCAGCTTCAAGCAGTTGATAGAGCGATCGTATTTTGCTTTTTGCAAGACCAAGTGATCAAGCATTTTCCAAAGAAGCAGCAGCAGCCACTTGTGCTTTTGCGATCTATCCTATCTCCAGCGTAGTCGGCATCGCAGTAACCTACAACATCAGAAGAACAACCTTTCTCGTACCAAAGACCAAGATTAGTAGTTCCACTTAAATATCGTAAAATTCGTTTAACCGCCGTCAAGTGTGATTGCTTGGGCTTAGAT